>VIEB01000017.1:1025662-1038643 GCA_006547085.1 Malus baccata
GGCACGAGGTGAAGGTGACGACTTGTTGCTTTGTTCAATCTTTCTAATTCACACCTGAGCAGTTTGGTCAACGGTATGATCTTCAAGATTGATGGGCTTTTCTTCCAGTTGGTGACTTGATCTTTAAGGATTTGATTCAAGGGTGGTGAATCGGCACGTGCAGCCCACAACGCCTAGTAAGTCGACCCAAGAATTTGAGGGTCAAAACGAGTTCTTCATCTCAGACTCTTTCTGCCGAGTTGACTGTGTATGCTGCATTCTTCTCTGCTTGTTTCTTCAGGTAGATATGGCAGCTTCTCGAGTTCTTCAGCTTGGACTCATTCTGCTGAGTTGACTGTTCAGACTGCATTCTTCTCTGCTTGTTCCTTCTGCACCTTGTCTCCATATGCTGCAAGGTATCATTTTCACTTGCCATATCTGTTCTCCAGGCAGATGTGGCAGCTTCTTTGGAAGTACAGCAGCAGTGGGAAACGAGTACTTGAGAACAGTGCTAGGTAGGCAATCAGGGAAGGGTTCCAAGCAGTCGGTTCCTTACCCGAGTTTGAGTGGAAGTTCCGGCATATTGTTTTCTTTATCCTTGTCTTTGTAGGTAAGAACAAGGACAAAGGAAAGGACAGGGAGGACGCATGATATGAGATCCTCTTGCTTTCTACCATGGTGATATGAGATCCTTTTGCTTTGGAGTCATTGGCTTGCAGAGGTACCCCAAGGAATAAGGAACACTGAATGACTCGAGAGGTTTCGTTGGGAAAGCATTTTTGGAGATGAAGAAAGGCTATGTATGTCTGCCTTGCTATGGAAGGTGAAGGTGGACAGTTATAGGAGGTCCCTTAATACCTGTAGAGGTACTATTCTTTCACTCGTGTCGGCAACTAACGCGTGATTGAACAGTAACTTCACGTGCTTTCTCCTTCACCGAAAATCTTGGACAAATTGCCCGTGATTTACGCAAAGTTGAGTGTGCATATGACAGGTGATGACGTGGCTGAAAAAGACTGGTGCCTCTTCGATATCTGGGATTGGCACTTCGACAAATTACCCGTGATTTCCGCAAAGCTGAGTTTGCGTGTGATGGGTGCCGACACGTCTGGAAAAGCAAGATGCTTCTCCGATTTCTGAGCTTGCCTCTTCGATTTTTGAATGGCCTCTTCGAATTCTGGGCTCGCCTCTTCGATCTCTGAAATCCCGTCGAGTGCTGATTTTTTATAGAGGCATGCAGTTCGTTTCAAAGCACACTTGAATTTTCGTTTGTGAAAACTCCCCTCTTGTACTTCTAAGATCTTGATTTGTTCGATCTCTTCTTCCTTCAACACTTTGAAAATGTCTGGACCCTCCGACCGTCGTTTTGATTTGAACCTTGGTGAAGAGGTAGTCCCGTCTTCTCCAGATAACATATGGCGCCCATCCTTCATATCCCCTACTGGTCCTCTTACTGTTGGGGATTCGGTGATGAAGAATGATATGACAGTTGCGGTGGTGGCCCGGAACCTTGTCACCCCCAAAGATAACAGACTACTTTCCAGGCGGTCTGATGAGTTGGCTGTTAAGGAGTCCCTGGCTCTTAGTGTGCAGTGTGCGGGTTCTGTGTCCAACATGGCCCAACGCCTATTTGCTCGAACCCGTCAAGTTGAATCGTTGGCAGCTGAAGTGATGAGTCTCAAACAGGAGATCAGAGGGCTCAAGCATGAGAATAAACAGTTGCACAAGCTTGCACACAACTATGCCACAAACATGAAGAGGAAAATTGACCAGATGCAGGAATCTGATGGTTAGATTTTACTTGATCATCGGAGGTTTGTGGGTTTGTTCTAGCAGCATTTACCTTCGTCTTCTGGGGCTGTACCGACTGCTGAGGCTTCAAACAGCCAACCTCCAACGCTTTCTCTTCTTGGAGCTCTGCCGAGTTGTGAGGCGCAACCTGATCGTCCTTGAATATCCCCTGTTGTAAACTTGATTTGTTTTGATTTTTTTTTAAATTTATGTATAATGCAAATTTATGTAAAATTTCCAGAAAAATAAATAAAATGGACCTTCTATTTCTCTCTATGCGTTTTTTTTTTGGTGCTGGATGCGCCAAGTTCCATCATTTTTTTTATTATTATTTTTAAATTTTTTAAATTTTATTTTATTCTTTTACAATTTTTTTTCTTTCTGCACATGGTGCCCATGCACCATCAGAAACTTTTGATCTGCCATGGGGCTGTACCCCATCTTTGATCCCCCATTCCTCTTTTTTCACGTGGTGCCAGATGCCCCCCCACCTTTTTTTTTTTTCTGTATAAATTAGGATGGGGGGAAGAGGAATTTACAGGGAGGGGAGCTCGAGGTTGAGGAAGAGGTTCTCGGCCGGCTAGTCGTTTGACGGCGGTCTTTGAAGTTGGTGGCAGCTGCGAGGCAAGAGACGGATGAGGTCTTTGGGTGTGTATTGATAAACTTTGGTTTTGTCAATCTCATTCAAAGGCGGCAGCCATGGCGGAGACTTTGCCGTCGCCGTTGCTGCTTGGAACTGATGGGCAGAAGGGGAGAGCTGCAGAGATGGTGATGAAGAGTCCATCATTCATTGGAAACTCAACCTCAATTCAGGAGATGTTCATGACTACTTGCACTTACCGCGACGATGGCTGTCATTTGCTCGCTGCTGTGAAGGAAGAAGGAGCACGCTCACGCTCGACACGGTGTTGTATCCTGAGACAACCAACGATCCGACGGTGGCGGGAGGACGAAGATGGATGACGGAGGAAGGTGGCGCGGGAGAGTCGGAGTAGGGCTGAACGTTTGACGAGCAGCAAGAAGTTCGGGAGAGGTCGTTGGGATAGCGTCGGTTCCGGCACCGATAGACCCGAGAGCTCTGTGGCTCTTAGACCCGTGGGTCATCTGCTTCACGAACTTCTTCTTCCCTTTCGCGTAGTGCTTGTCCTCCGCCGCGCAACTCAGATTCAACGCCTTCATCAAAAGCAATCCGCTCATCAGAAGATGGATGCGGTGTACGGATCTCTTGTTGGTGTAGCAGAGGTAGACCCAGAAGCCCGCAAACACCAAATACGCGAGAAAAAAGAACGAACTGACGAATCCTATCAAATCAAGCTCGAACCCGATCAAAACAGTTCAAAAGCTCAACATTTCAGCGACGGAGAAGAGAAGCAGAGTGGCAGAAATCTCTCATATGGAGGACTACTTTGTCTCAGACCTATGTTGATGAAAACGATGAAGAAAAAGAGGAAGGAGGTGGAGAAGCTTGGTCTCGATCTTGGATCGGTAGTCGTGGATCAAGGAAGCATGGTCGTCGTCCTCAATTTGTTGATAGGGGCTTGATGGTTGTTGCGCTGAGCGACATCACGGCCGGGTAGACGACCGGGAAGAAGATGGAGGAGATTCGCGGGTTTCGAGGCTTCAAATCCGACGATGGAAGTGAAATCTCGTCCCGGCTCAGCCCTGAATCTAAATCTCCTTCTGTTGATTTTAACTTTGACCTTGACCTTGCTCATCGTGCTCTGCGTTGTTGATGTCGTTTGTCATCAGTCCGAGGACACAACGACGGCGGCTTTACCAATGGGCTCACCGACCGACTCGGCTTTGTACACTTTGCACTCGTTCAAATCGATCGAGCTCCATGATTGGTTTCCGTGCTTTGGCAGTTGAAGATTCTGGAACCATTCGAATTGAGATTTGAGGAATTTGTTCTACAATTTGAGCTCCATGACCGCCTGGGCGAGTTGATGCGAGTGTCGCCTGAGTTAATCGAATCGTCGATTACCCCCAAATTACTTCCACGAAACACTTTCACCCATGCAAAACGCACCGTTACGTCCCTCACTTGGCCACCGTTCTGGCAATGAAGTCCTCGTATTTGATCTTGCCATCGGACCCGACATCCACCTCCCGGATCCACTCGTCGAACTCGGACGGCTCCAATTTCTCGCCGATGTTGGTGAGGATGTGCCGGAGCTCCGACACGGACATGAAGCCGGTTGAGTCCTTGTCAAGGACCTTGAAGGCGTCGCGGAGCTGGCGATCGAAGGGCTCGGGCTTCATGTGCTTGGCCATGAGGTCGAGGAAGCGAGGGAAGTCGAAGGGGGCGGTGAGCTTCTCCTCGGCGACTATGGATTTGAGTTGGGCCTGGGTCGGGTTACCGCCGAGCGATCGCATTAGGATCCCGAGCTCCGACGGAGCAATCTTGCCGTCGTTGTCGGTGTCGAAGAACGTGAACACCTCCTTCATCAACGATACTTGGTCATCGCTCAGATCTTTGCCCATTTTTTTCGGGTTCGCGATTCGGGTTTTCGGGTCTCTCTCCTCTCTGGATGGTGTTTCTGCGCTTGTGTTGGTGTAAATGTGTGACTTCAGACAGTAAAAAAAAAAAATAGGGCGAGAGGGCCCATTAGGCATAGGATCCGATGGAGGTCAAGAGGGCATGGCTTGGGCCTGGATTTTGGCTGCTCATTTCTGTGTACTTTAACTTATGTTTCTTTGATTTGGCACGGACCTTAAGTGTAAAAAGACCCACTTTAACATATATACATTTTTTTCTTTTTTTTTTAAATACATAAAACATATGTATATTTTTGTTCTAATAAAACATTATTATTAATTTTTTTTTATTTGTTGTGACTGAACTTGAAATTGAATATTCAAGCTGCCTACGTACCTTTCCAAAGAGATCAAGTCGAAACGTAGTTCAAATACATACATATATTTTTTGGTATTTTCTTTTTTATGCCGTTTGCAGTTTCAGCTCATGCAGGCAAGGAGTGTTGGTGTCGTTTGCAGTTTCAACTCGTGCAGACAAGGAGCGTTGGTGTTGCCTTTTATGCTCGTGCAGACCAGGAGCGTTGTGCCATGCAGTTTAGGCTCATGCAGGCGATGAGCTTTGTGTCTTGCAGTTTAGGCTCTTACAAACAAGGAGCTGTTGGTTCGTCAAGCGATCCGGGAGAGCCGTTCCTCGCAATCTTTATAGCAAGGAGCCTTGACTGAGTGATTGAAGAAGTCTTCGGGCAAGAAATCACGCATCGTGATGGGGATGGACGATCTATATGTCGAAATTTCATCATCTTCAACACGTTCACGTTGCTTTTAAGGTTGACAAGAGCTGCTTTGCCCCCTTTCCGATTGGCGGACTTGTGGAGGAGATGTATGCTTCTTGTGCAATTTCTTAGGAGTGACTTGAGTCCATCCTTCAACTTTGCTTGTCTTGGAGGATGCCCTCAGCGGTTGAGGTGAAAACTTTGAGTCGGAAGAGCCAGAAGTGAAGGTGGTATAGTTTGACTTCACCACATCGTCAAGATCTAGCTCGATGATTCATTTCTGAGCCAGCTTCATGATGAGATCTTTTAGCACGAAACATTTTTCTGTCGGATGACTGATGAAGCGGTGGAATTTATAGTACCTTGGATTGTCGGTACGATTCATCTCTTCCGGCCGTCTGCACTCAGGCAAACTGATCACCTTTTTGTCCAACAGGTCATCCAGCATGGCAACTACATCAGAGTCGGGGAATGGATAAATCTTCTCCTCAAGCTCATTCAAAGTGCGTCTACGCATCTCTTGATCACTAAAAGCTTCGGTTTGAATCGCCTTGCCTCGTGTGGAGATTTTGACGGAAGCTGTGTTTACCGTCATCGCTTCCTTGGTGGGTTTCCATGCAGCCTTTTCCACCTTTGTCCCAAGAACTTTGTCGTTCTTGTAGTCGGCGATCGGTTCTTTCTTCCCATGATGGGCGATGCTCAACTCCATGTCATGGGCGCGAGTGGCCAATTCCTCGAAGGTCCGTGGTTTAATGCCTTGAAGGATGTATTGCAAACCCCATTGCATGCCTTGGATGCACATCTCGATTGAAGAGGTTTCCGAGAGCCTGTCTTTACAGTCCAGGCTTAGAGTGCGCCATCTGTTAATGTAGTCAATGACTGACTTGTCCTTCCACTGCTTTGTGCTTGTTAGCTCTAGCATGCTCACAGTGCGGCGGGTGCTGTAGAAGTGATTGAGGAATTCCCGCTCCAATTGCTCCCAACTGTTGATGGACTCAGGCTCCAGATCCATGTACCACTCAAAGGCGTTTCCTTTCAGCGAGCGCACAAACTGCTTAGCGAGGTAATCCCCTTCGGTTCCTGCGTTGTTGCAAGTTTCAACGAAGTGGGCAACGTGCTATTTCGGGTTTCCCTTTCCATCAAATTGCATGAACTTTGGTGGTTGATAACCCCTCGGCATCCTTAAGGCGTCGATCTTCTTTGAATACGGCTTTGAGTACAACCAGGAGGTATATGAGCTCCCTTCGTATTGTGCCTTGATGGTGTTGGTGATCATCTCCTGCAGCTGCTGGATAGAAAGAGATCCCATGAGTGTCGCTGCTTGGTCTGGCTCCGGCTTCGCATCGTTTTTCTCCACCAGAGGCTCATCTTCTTCGTCCTTTCTTCTCTTTAGTGGATCATTCTCTGGGTCGGGTTTATCGCCGTCCTGCGCCTCTAGTCGATTGACGAGTGCTGCAATTTGCAAGGCTTTTTCTTCCACAGTTCGGGGTAGCCTTGCAATCGCTTCATTCATTTGAGCCAGTTGTGCTTCAACGGAGGGAACGCCAATAGGCATAACTTGTGCTACCAATAGACGTGACTTTCCTTTAGCCATCCAGGCTGCTGATGAAGAACGTGGTTGGCTGCTTTGGGATGTCATCTTGTGTGCCTCAGCATCATGCTTCGGTGCCCCCAGCGAGGTCAGGTTGATGACAGACTCACACCTTGGATGCTTCCCTTGCTCTTTTAGCGGCACCAATTTTGAAGTGGCATGTTGAGGAGCGGTTGGGGCGCCAATGGATTGTCCATTTGCGGCAGAAGTGCTTAGGATCCTTCCCTCAGTGGTGGCAAGAACGGCTTGTCCCTTGCTTGATGCCATTGACTTTGAGGTGTGCTTGGATTCCTTGAACGGAGAAAGAGATGAGAGGTAGAGATGGTCCCACTGGGCGTGCCAATTTGTGAACACGGAAAATTCCTGAAACGAAAGAGACAAGAACGAACGTGCACAAACAAATATTTGTATTTTTTGATGGTTTTGGGTTACAATCTCTCTCAATTTTGATCCTCTGATTCGATCTCTGTAAGGTGTTGATTGGTGGGTGTTTCGTTGATCCAAGGGCCGTCGAGGCTTGATCTTGGATAAACTGTTGGAAGTTTCTTCAAAGGGTCGTGGGCTTGATCTTTGAAGGTGGGTTTGAGCGGATCTTCAAGGGGCCGTTGGGGCTTGATCTTGAGGATGAATGTTTCTTCAAGGACCGTTTGAGGCTTGATCTTGAATAACGGTGATGAGCGGATCTTCAAGGGCGTTTGGGCTTGATCTTGAAGAACAGTGATGAACGGATCTTCAAGGGCTTTTAGGCTTGATCTTGAAGAACGGTTGGATGTGTGGATTTGTCGACGTTGTTGATCCAAAGGGCCGTTGGGGCTTGATCTTGGAAGAACGATGAACGAAGAACGAATAAGGCTTTCTTGATTCTTCGGGAACCTGGATGCTTGAGAGCTTCGGAGTTTCAGAGCTTCAGAGCTTCAAGGTGTAATATGAATTGGTTCCCCAAATGAATGAAATGGGCTTGTATTTATAGAAATTTCCAAGGCCTAATTTTGAATATAATATTCCAGATGAAATAAGTCGTTTCTGCCAGGTGTTGACACGTGTCCTATTTGATGACTTTTCCAACTCATTTCAATTTTCGTTGAGTCACACGCTACGTGTAAAATTTATGTAATACATGAGCGTTGACACTTTGATTTATCGGTCAACATTTATTTACCGAAATTTCGATGTCTACAGAACTAAGTCGCTATTATGAAAGTGGACCAAGAACTAAGCCACTAATTATAAAACTGGACCAAAAACTAGACACTATTTATGAAAGTGGACCAAGAACTAGACACTATTTACGAAACTGGACCAATAAGAAGACACTATTTATGAAACTAGACCAATAAATAAACATTATTTATGAAACCAAATAAAAAATGAGACATTATTTCTAAAACAAAACCAATAGGTGGAAATTATTTATGAAACAAGACCAAGAAAGAAACACTATTTATGAAACTGAATCAAGAACTAAGCATTATTTATTAAACTGGATCAAGAACTAGACACTATTTATGAAACTGGACCAATAAGTAAACACTATTTATGAAACTGGATGAACAAATAGACGCACTTTATGAAACCAAACAAAAAATTAGTTACTATTTCTAAAACTGAACCGATAGATGAATATGCATTATTATAGAGGATCTAAGAGGAGAGTGATTATGGTTTTTTGTGTCTTAAGATGTGGTACTATTATTCGAGAAATGTCATAAATTTTGGAATTTCTCTCATAAAACACCAAATAGATGTCGGAAATAGAACAGCTCCGTAAGTAATCAACTAACCTCTTTCGGCTTTTTGATCCGGAATTTCCCTCATAAAACACCCAATGTGCCAAGAATAAAGATACCATATTTTACCAACGGGGACTTTTTTGCAAGCTTTTCAAATTAGTATAATCTAAAGTTGTCAAGACAAGCAAATCTATGATAAAAATATTATCAGATTTACAATCCTGGAATTGGGCTATCCCATGGGACAAAATAAAAATATAAGGCACAGGTGACTCAAATCAGAAGTTAGAACACTGGATATGCATATGACCTTTGAGACTAAACAATGCTACAAAATATCCAAAGACATTGACAAGTCATCATAATCAAATTATTCAATTTCATCTTCATTTCAAACTTTTAAGCTCGTAACAAAATGTGGCAAAAGCAACTATTAGCATCATCACATATTTTTTGATATTCTTAAACCTCGAATTTTTTCCCCGTTGATACAACTTTGGAAAACCCATTTTAAATTAGCCTAAAACCCAAAATGGCATTCCAAAAACACAAAATTGAACTCAAATTCCACAAGAAAACAGTAAAACCCATTTTCACAAAATATAGGAAGAAAGATTCAACATGGGACTCCAACTTTTTTATGAAGGCTATCTCGGTCGACTGCAATGCCAATGATCGAATCCCCACCAACAACGGCAGGAACAGGGCCAGTCCAGAGATTTTTGAGGCCCGGGACGACGTAAAAAAAAGTGCCATAACTTCATGTAAGAAAATTATTTATTTTCACACATAAGACATCGAAAAAATTATACTTAGAAAAAAACTTCAAACTCAATAATTTAGAAACACAGAAAAACTAATTTATTTTGTATTGAGAGAGGGAAACAAAAAAACTTCGGGCTTACAAGTAGATAGATGATGAGTTTTGTTTTCCATTTGAACTTTGAATGTGTTTTTGAATAAATCGTGAGGTGTTTTTTTTCTTATTTACTAACCTTGTCAATATGGGACTAAAAAATAATGATATTTTCGGGTCTTACTAAATTAAACATTTTGATGACACATCATATAATTTGCAAATTTGGTCTACATATTATTCTTTATTGAAGATTAGACTTGAATTAAAACGAATATTTAAAAATAACAACCCACATAGCTACTAGATAGTAACTAAAAATAAATTACCAACCAAACAAAAATTTGTAAAAATTGAAAAGAATAAACATGCACATAGCATTTCGAACTTATGCCCTCTTGTTACTTTTAAACAACAAAAATCATTGTTTCTAATTAAACTTCTTGATCCTTTAACCAAATTTTCTAAATTTATACTCTTATAAAAAAGAAATTTGTAAAAAAAAGGAAAGTAAATAAGCACACATAGTGTTTTGAACCCAAGACCTCCTTATTATTTTCAAATGACAAACCACCACTTCTAGTTAAATTTCTGTGTCTTTGAATCAAATTTTATAAATTTATACTCTTATAAAAACATATATAAATATACCGCCCTAATAATTTTGGTGCCCCTAATTTTTTTGGGCCCTCGACGGTCGCCCCTCCTGCACTGGGCCTGGGCCGGCCCTGGGCAGGAAGTAGAACTTGAAGAGGCTCTCGAGCTCGCGGTCGAACGACGTCTCTTGAACTCGTTTGGCTGGTGCTTCATCGATAGAAGATCCGCGTCGGCCAAGTACTTCACTTCCCTCCACCCTTTCGACATGAAGGAGAAGGCGTTGGAGGAAGCCGAAGCTTGGCCTTCCCTTCCATGGCGAATGAAGAGTTGGATCTTGATTTAGTTTGAAGAGAAAATTACCTGGTCAATCGGAGAGCTATAGAATCAAGTGAGATCTCATTGATTTAATGGAGAAAAAGATTGGCGACTGGGGTGATGAAACGGGAAAATTGCATAGACAAAAAATATATGAGATCTGTAGAAAATGTACAAAGCTTTTATCTCTTTTCGTATGAAGTGAAACGAAACAAATAAACAGCGTCAGGGTAAAATTGGAAACTCGGTGCTTGGACAATTTTATTGGGCTGGTTTTATGTTGGGTTTGTCTTAACCATTAAATAAAGTTAGTGAATGGTTTTTGGTTAAAATTCAAAGTTTTGAAATTATTTTTATTAGTTTTCCTTAAATATATGGTTAGCTATTTAGGAAATTAAATCACTAAAATGTAGAATTGTGATTATTTGTAGTAAACTAAACAAAAGTTTAGTTTGGGCCTATCACTAATATAATTATTATTTTCCGAAATTAAGCAAATATTTCGGTGTGGGGCGTGATACAAACTATTCCTCAGAACCTTAGGTACCTTCTGCATCTATTGCACTCAAAGATCTGCTTCAAATTTTTGATTTAATATAATTGGGTTTTAGTTACTTTTTTGTGGATTTTTTCCTTTAAATTTTTGGATTGTGCACAAATTTTCGTTAAATTTGTGGCTTTTTTTGGTGTGATTTTATCTGAAAGATATGGTTGCCTTGAAGGATGGTAAGCCCCCCCCCCCCTCTCTCTCTCTCTCTAGACTTTTTGTGTAGATTATATTTTGTATATGGTTGCCTTGAAGGATGGTAAGCCCCCCCCCCCTCTCTCTCTCTCTCTAGACTTTTTGTGTAGATTATATTTTGTATATGGTTGCCTTGAAGGATGGTAAGCCCCCCCCCCCTTGGGAATCTTGTTTTCTCCAATGTGGGACAAGAGTCTCAAAACTCTAACAATCGCAACTTCAAGTTCATTCTGAAAGCAGAAAGTGCTTTTGGCTCATATTAAAGCAGTTGATAAAGTTATTCTTCTTGCTTGATATTTAGTTCGTATTTTGATCTTCGACCAAATTCCCAGAATCAATCCAACGTATATGTTTTTCTTTACTCTTTATTAAGAGTACCCTTTTGTGCATATAATTCATCAGCAGATCTCAATCAAAGTTGTATATGATTTTGTATAGAGAGAAAGTGGCTAGGATATGAGCAGTAGGCGCCTTTACAAAAGTGGCTAGGATATGAGCAGTAGGCGCCTTTACAAGGATGATGAAAATAATTTTCACAGAAGACGGTATATGATGATGAGTTCGAGAAAAAGAACAAGATAGCATCTCATTTGAAAAGAGCAATGAGTAAGAGTAATTTTTGGTCCATTAAAAGTTCAATCTCATTGATGCAAAGCTTGAAGAGCATTAGATGTGAGGATCCAAGCAGTGTCTCGGTTGTGGACACAAGCTCGAAGGAAAGCCGGTACGAGTAATCATATTAATCCAACAATTAATATTCTTAGCTTGGCATACTGTTTGGTAGTAATTATTTAGAATATGAAGTAAAATTTTATGCAAATATAAAAAGGGTCCATCTTTATCTTTTACTTTAATTTGTTTGTTTAGTTTTTTATTTGGGTGCTTTAATTCCATGTTTTTAGTTGAAATGTAATTAAATGGGATTTGTTACACCCATCCTGCATAATTAACCTCCGGGTGGGAACTTGGGTGAGCTCATGTTTTAGTTTCTCTTTCACATCTTTCAAACATAATTCAATACCTAAAAATTCAAAAGTTGATCAACTAAGAGGCAAAAAATTGTATTAATTAGTTGTACAATATTGTACCATGACACTAATAGAAAATTGACTGTATACGCTTGTGTGGGCCCAAAATATTGGTTTGGGCCGAGTGAGTTGTTCTCGGCCCGAAAGTCTTTAAGGATAGCATGGGTTATCCGGTTTATGGACTGCTTGGTCAAGGATGGCCGAGTCCTATTGAAGGACGGAGTGGTTGAGGTAGTTGAATCTTGGTGCAATTAGGAGTCTCAGTAGAACGAGGATGCTGAGACTTGGGAATGAATATAGTCTGATAAAGGTTTAGGTTCAAAGTCCTAATGGAAGTAGGATTGACCGAGATAAGATTGGATCGGAATAAAGAGTCCTAATCCGGGTGAAGTTCTAACTCGATGGAAAGAGGGTTTGCTGCTATAAGTAGAGGGGAAGTGCACCATTCAGAGCCCCTCCAATTCAACACAAAACTACCCTGCGCAAACTCATTCTACGCGAAACCTCTCAACAACCTTGAGAACTTTATTCTTACCCTCTTTCTCGCCGACACACCTTCAGTTTGGATAAACAGTACTGTGAAGGCAACCGGTGACATCTTCAGTTTGGATAAATAGCATTGGAGTCGTAGAACCATCTGACCGCGGAACACCTTCAGTTTGGATAAACAGCACTGCGTCAGGGCCGACTGGTTATCTATCCAAGTCTCGGTCGAGAGAGACTTTTAAGTCTTTATTGGTAGAGGTCACACTACTACAAAAGGGGGCTATAGTGTCGGAGGGTGGTGTCGCTTTAATCTAATATAGTGGCGGATTAGGCAGTTGCGACACTAACTGAACATGACGTCGGATTTACTGTCGCTTATAAGCGTTATTAAATGTTTATGTCGCTTTTAAACCGACGTAAACATATATTTTAATAATTTTTAAATACTAGTGTCGCTTTTAAACCGACGTAAACATTATTTTAATAATTTTTAAATACTAGTGTCGCTTTTAAGCGACATAAAGTGTGTATATATATATATTAAATTATATATATATATTAAATTATATATATATTAAATTAAATTTTATATCCCTAAAAACTATAATAATTATA
>VIEB01000017.1:1039257-1082794 GCA_006547085.1 Malus baccata
GAATTCTCCGAAACTAATTTCAATGATCCCAACCGTCAAACTTGTTTGTATATGCTTCGAGATCGCATATGCCAAAAATCACAAAAAACAAACATTCAGAGATCAAGTAACGGGACAAAGCTTTTCGACGGTTATAAACGAAAAATCACGATTTAACGGTTATTTTAACTCCGATTTTGATGATTTTTTACAGCTACACTCCTTGACCCTATATGAATACAATGAATGAATTCGATATTCGATTTAAAATATTTACACAAGTGGATACCACAAAATCTTATGTTATACTTAATGAAAGTATAAATAAACTCTAAGTGTTAGTCAATCTATTGTTTTGATGGGATACGAATTCTCCGAAACTAATTTCAACGATCCCAACCGTCAAACTTGTTTGCATATGCTTCGAGATCACATCAGCAAAAAATCACAAAAAACAAACATTCAGAGATCAAGTAACGGGACAAAGCTTTTCGACGATTATAAACGAAAAATCACGATTTAACGGTTATTTTAACTCCGATTTTGATGATTTTTTTACAGCTACACTCCTTGACCCTATATGAATACCATGAATGAATTCAATCTTCAAATTAAAATATTTACACAAGTAGATACCACAAAATCTTATGTTATACTTAATGAAAGCATAAATAAATTCTAAGTGTTAGTCAATCTATTGTTTTGATGGGATACGAATTCTCCGAAACTAATTTCAACGATCCCAACCGTCAAACTTGTTTGCATATGCTTCGAGATCACATCAGCAAAAAATCACAAAAAACAAACATTCAGAGATCAAGTAACGGGACAAAACTTTTCGACGGTTATAAACGAAAAATCACGATTTAACGGTTATTTTAACTCCGATTTTGATGATTTTTTACAGCTACACTCATTGACCCTATATGAATATTATGAATGAATTCGATCTTCAATTTAAAATATTTACACAAGTGGATACCACAAAATCTTATGTTATACTGAATGAAAGTATAAATAAACTCTAAGTGTTAGTCAATCTATTGTTTTGATGGGATACGAATTCTCCGAAACTAATTTCAACGATCCCAACCGTCAAACTTGTTTGCATATGCTTCGAGATCACATCAGCAAAAAAATCACAAAAAACAAACATTCAAATATCAAGTAACGGGACAAAGCTTTTCGACGGTTATAAACGAAAAATCACGATTTAACGGTTATTTTAACTCCGATTTTGATGATTTTTTACAGCTACACTCATTGACCCTATATGAATATAATGAATGAATTCGATCTTCAAATTAAAATATTCACACAAGTGGATACCACAAAATCTTATGTTATACTTAATGAAAGCATAAATAAATTCTAAGTGTTAGTCAATCTATTGTTTTGATGGGATACGAATTCTCCGAAACTAATTTCAACGATCCCAACCGTCAAACTTGTTTGCATATGCTTCGAGATCACATCAGCAAAAAATCACAAAAAACAAACATTCAGAGATCAAGTAACGGGACAAAGCTTTTCGACGGTTATAAACGAAAAATCACGATTTAACGGTTATTTTAACTCCGATTTTGATGATTTTTTACAGCTACACTCCTTGACCCTATATGAATACAATGAATGAATTCAATCTTCAAATTAAAATATTTACACAAGTAGATACCACAAAATCTTATGATATACTTAATGAAAGCATAAATAAATTCTAAGTGTTAGTCAATCTATTGTTTTGATGGGATACGAATTCTCCGAAACTAATTTCAACAATCCCAACCGTCAAACTTGTTTGCATATGCTTCGAGATCACATCAGCAAAAAATCACAAAAAACAAACATTCAGAGATCAAGTAACGGGACAAAGCTTTTCGACGGTTATAAACGAAAAATCACGATTTAACGGTTATTTTAACTCCGATTTTGATGATTTTTTACAGCTACACTCATTGACCCTATATGAATATAATGAATGAATTCGATCTTCAAATTAAAATATTCACACAAGTGGATACCATATATGGCACTATGGAGCTACAAAATCTGTGGTCTTCGACAAAGGCAAGCACAGGAAAGCATGGAGGATGAATTTTTGTAAATTATATGGAATGTTAGATGTAAAACATTTGTATATTATGGCACTAATTTTCTTTTGAATTATTTTTATTATTGTTTGTTTTGGCCTAAAATTGAAATTTATTATTTCGATTATATAATTTTTTTGAATTATAATTATTTGAGAACGAATACAGAAACAGATTTCGACTTTTTTTTTAATTATTATTATCAAAGGTGGTATCGCTTTAAACCGTCACTAGTTTGCATATTTTATTTATTTAATTGTTCTCTAACGTCGCTTTAAACCGTCACTAGTTTGCATAGTTTATTTAGTTAATTGTTAACTAGCGTCGCTTTAAACCGACGTTAACATCAGCGTCGCTTTAAACCGACGCTGCGTAGTGGCGGATTAAGCGAACAAAGCGACGCTGAAGCCCTTTAGTGACGGTAGCAATGGCGTCGCTATTCCAATCCGACATTGCAGTGTTTAATGTCGGATTTTTGCCAAATTTCCGACAGAAATCGGGGTTTCTTGTCGGTTTTTGGTCCGCCGGTGATAGCCTATATTGTAGTAGTGTCATCTCATTAGCCTCTTTGGTGAAGTGAGGTGTTACAGATTACTAGGCTCGGCACATTAAACGTCGAG
Organism: Malus baccata; assembly: GCA_006547085.1. Lineage (NCBI taxonomy): Eukaryota > Viridiplantae > Streptophyta > Magnoliopsida > Rosales > Rosaceae > Malus > Malus baccata. The sequence goes on from VIEB01000017.1 coordinate 1,041,947, forward strand.
TTGTTTTATGATTGAATATTCACAAGTAAGTTTTAGAGTTCGGCATTCTGACGGCCGAACCACATTTACCATTAAGACATACATCTATTTTGAGTACTTGTGTCCATTTAGTTTGGTACCAGTTCAGCATACTTATACTTTTACGAATATAATCACTGTGACCGAACCCGACGCCAACGATCCATGAACTTCGCAGAACTAGCAGCCTTGTTCCTTCCTCGGCCGCACTCGCAAGATCAAGCAGTCAGTAGCGCGCTCAATTTAACATCAACACATTTTACTCCTCAGCCGAGCTCAGCCGACGAGTTGGCACGCTCCGCACATAACCGAAGGACGTCGTTAGCTCTAATGGTAATACGACTTCTGGAGCACAACTTATTGGAGAAAGTCGATCATGCAGTATCTTAATAACCCTAATGGTAAATACGACCGTAAAGAGGGTTCATGCCACAAATATACTAAAATGAGTTATACCGAAAAGGTGAAAACGGCCTACTATTACTATGCCTCGGTCCACAAGAAGCCGCCCAAGCAATTGTAAAGGTGCAAGAAGGAATTTGCGGAGCCCATCAATCCGGATGCAAGATGCACTGGTTGCTTCGCCGACATGGTAATTTCTGGCCGAGTATATTGAAGGATTGTATTGAATACGCACGAACATGTGTGCAATGTCAAATTCATGGGCCCATACAGAGAGTCCCGGCCGAATTACTTCACTCGGTCATCAAGCCATGGCCGTTTAAAAGATGGGCCATGGATGTAATCGGTAGAAATACACCAACTTCTGGGTCGGCGAGGCATGCATGGATACTCGTTGCAACGGATTACTTCACCAAGTGGGTCGAGGCAAAGTCATATGCTAAGTTGACATCTAAAGAAGTTTGTGATTTTGTCAAAGAAAATATTGTGACTCAGTTTGGAGTACCATAAACAATCATAACGGACAACGGTACAATCTTTACAACCGACAGGTTTAGAGAATACACAACAAAGTTTCAAATTCGGCTAGAACAGTCCCCACCGTATTACCCACAGGCGAATGGTCAGGCCGAAGTGAGCAATAAGGTTATAATTGGTATTCTCAAGAAAATGGTAGAAGACAAGCCTGGTATGTGGCATCTAAAGTTGAACGAAGCGTTATGGGCCTATCGAACCTTACTCCGATCAGCGACCGAGATGACTCTATACACGTTGACTTATGGACATGACGTGATATTACCAGTCAAGCTAAGTATAAACTCGTTACGAATGATTCAACAAAGTAGTTTATTCAGCATCGAGTACAGTCAGGCCATGAGATAAGAGTTAGAAGACCTTGATGAAGTTCGGACTGATGCTTATAATTTATTAATGGTGGAGAAAAAGGTTACCGAGCGAGCTTATAATCGATGAGTCAGACAAAATATGTTTGGTGATGGAGAATTAGTTTGGCAAACCATGCTGCCCATAGGAACTAAAGACCCCAGATTCGGCAAATGGTTGCCGAATTAGGAAGGACCGTTTGTCGTTCATAAAATCCTCGACAAAAAGGCATACCACCTCAAAGATCGGAATGGTTCAATTCACAAGTTACCATTCAATGGAAATTTTTTAAAGAAGTATTATCCAATAACTTGGGAAATGCAAGAATAGAAGGTGCAATTCATTAATTTTACAGAGGGAAAATACAGGCAAAATAACAAAATCTTCAACCTACGGCCTATAGGGATATATACAAAAACCTAAGGGGTCAAAGGAAGGAAGGCCTCGAGAGCAACTTTTAATTCTAGCCACCTTACTTCACCCATCGTAACCTCAGCCTACCGCGTCCTTTGCTCGAGCTTCAGTTGCTCAATGCGCTTCGCGCCAGTCGCAAACTCCATCAATCGAGCCTTGTTTGACTCAAAATCTTTCATGAGTTCAGAAGCGACGGTCGATCTCTGACGTGAAGATCCGCGACAGTCGCAAACTCCATCTCTTTTTTGCTTTCATCTCTTCAAGCTCAGGTCGAATCGCATCTTGACCAACCATTGCAGCCTTAAGGTCATCCTCTGCTCGAAGAGCCCTCTCAAAAATAGCAAAGTATTCTCGAGTTCTCTCCAAGATAGAGAACAAATGAGCAACAGACTTGTCACTCAGATGACCCTTGAAGGCAAGGTCGTTCAAGCATTCGCCTACAGAGTCGAGACATTTACGCTCTAGAATTTGCGAAGCCGAAATATATAGGAGCTCTTGCAGCTTGGCAAAGACAGCGGATTCGGTCGCAGGTGAAACAAGCTCGGCCGAGGCGGCAAAAGGCCCAGTTGCTCCGGAGGTAATGGAAAGTAAAGCGTCGAGTTTGACCTCCCATAAAGGCTGCACAATAAGACATTGTTAGAACAAGTCAAGTCACAAGAAGGCAAGAAAATAGGGAAATGTTAGACCTGTTGAGAAGAGACTTCGGCCATATCTGCTGGTTCGTTGCTCGAGCCCAGAGTGCTTAATGGCCGAGCCCAGTACTTAAGATTGCTTTTTAATTCATGCGGCCGATGAAGTTTATCTATGTTTGATGGCCACTGAGGTGGCCAGGAGATATAGATAACACCATTCGACACGTAGAATTTTTGATGATATGAGTAATCGGGCACTTGACAGTTAATATTTGCTTGGTCTAGAATTCTAAAAAATGAGGTTTAATAGAATAGAAACAAGAGGAATCCTTACAAAGGTCGAGTTAGCTTCCTGAAGGGAGGGATGTCAAGACCGTGGTCCTGCGGGTGGACTGGAGACTTTGTCGTCGCGTCGGGTTCAGTAAAAGGAGCTTTCCCACGAGTTGCCCTTGTCTCGACCACAGGAGGCTGATCGACCTGGCGAGCCGCCTCAACTACTGGCAGAAAGATGATGGATGGAGGCTTACATGGTCGAAGGTAACCCGCCAACGAGATCTCATCGCTATCGTTATCCTGAAATAAAGTTGTTAGTACTTTCGAATTTAACGAGAGAACAGAGTTACCAACAACATAATTATACCTCTTCCAGGATGATCGTTGATTCTTTTGGATTTTTGGGAAGATTCTTCTCGACCAAAGGGGTCACATTCTCCAAGACAAGTGCAACGGCCGGCCTCGGAGCTGTCGGTTCCTCAGCCAACGGAGCATCAATTGGTTCAACCATGACTTGAGGGTCGGGTCGAACTTCGGATGATTAGGGGGTTGAAGTTGGCTGCGTGACCATCGAGGCATGGACGACGAAAGCAATGAGAGAGACGTTAGGAGTAGTCATTCCCGTGGACTGGTTGGAGATGACATGAATCTCCCGTTCCCCTTTCTTTGCCAATTTCTTAACGCATTTTGTGGGTCGGGGAGCTTCATTTGCCATCTCAGCCTCTTGGCGAGGTTGTTTTCTCGGTAGAGCCTGCGTGACGGTTTTGGTTTTCTTAGAAGAGAGGGTCAGATTTTTCTTGGCTGCAACCGCGACTATCACATCTGCCTGTTTCAGCACTCAACTGCTTGAGAAAGTGAAATCAAGTCAATGGAGTTTTGAAAGAATGTTTGAAGGAAGAAGATAGAGATAAGACATACCGTGAGTAGTATCTTTGGATTGTAGGACAGGAACTTTCTTAGGTCAGTCGCCAAAGATCTTGTTGACGACATCTTCGACCGATACGCCAAAGAAGTCCTCAATGTACATTTCCCACCAGTCGGTAAAAATGTCGGTACTTAGGGTCTTAGGGACGTTTGGCCGAAGGTAGCATTTTTGGCACATTTCCTGAAACTCCTGCTCTGTTTCTTTACACTCTCTTTCTTAAGAACCGGAGAGGCGTCATCGACTGAGGAGGGAGTGGGAAGTAAGCAGAGGCACTAGACAACCTTGGAGGTAGCTGAGTTGTCGGGCGGTGAAATGGGGGTGGTAAACTTCCTAGCTTGCTCGACGAGCGTCGCAGCCGAGGGGAAGGTCGCTTGTTAACACGAACGATCCCCAGTTTTGACGAAGATCGGCATTTTCAACTTCACTCCACACCAATGATGGAAGTATGATGGAGGAGGGGTACTCTTGACGACAACATACTAAAAATTCGTCATCAGAGAGGTCATCTAGGCCGAAGAAGTGTTTGAAGACTTCAGAAAGTCTGAAACTAGGGATGTCCGGCTAAAAGGTGGTGAAATAGACCTGCAGCCAGAGTTGGAAAACCCAGATAGGGTCGTTCTGGTACAGATCGATCTTGTTGATGGTCGCCTTGGCCAGGTAGCGTAGTAGGTTGGCGAAGATGGCCTTTGGCCACCGGCATGTTCTCAACCAAGCATTTATTTGACTTGGTACAACAAATAATTTTGTTGTACCAGTAAAATAGGAAGGCTTCGTGCTCCCCCTTCCAAAGGCTTTCTTCCCCTGGCCAAGTAAAATAGAGGATGAGGGTGTTGTAGTTGAAGAAGGTCTTATGCAATTTCTGAACTTCTTCTTTTGAAGGTTTTTGGCCTTCTGCGTCTCGACGGCCCGTTCATCGAATAATGCCTTGAGGTCAAGATTAGACGGGCACCCAGAAAGGGCGGCGTCGACCGGGAGGCCAGAAGGAAAAGTCCCAAAGATAGTTAAGACGTCGAGGATAGTGGTGTTGGTGGCCGAACACTAGAAGCTCAGGGCCGCCATGAGGATTTCCTTGTCCATAGCAATCTTGACGATCAACAGTTTTAAGGCGTCGTAGATGTCAATGGCTTTCCAATCTTGGCCGAAGAACTTCTCCATCCGTTCAACCCAAGCCACCCAGGTTGCGGTGGTCGAGGGCCAGGCTCTTGGGGGTTTGGTCAGGTTCCATTTTGACCAATCGAGCCCTTACAATAAGGGTGCCAAGCAGTAAGCCTTGAAGAGGGTGGTGATGGACGATGGCACGGCGTCCTTGAAAAGTGGCCCTAGGATTTGATGAGTGGCGCTCAAATCACTTTCAAATCGTAAAGTTTTGATGGCGCTCCAGTCGGTGAAGTCTTTTCATTTGTTGCATTCATCGGAAAGCTGAAAGATGAAGGAAGCCATTGATGAAAATTGGAAGTTTTTCTGGGTTTGAAGAAGGGTTGAGATTCCGAGATTTTGAAAGGAAAATGGCGAGAGGTTTTTCAAGGGTTTTGAAAGCATAAAGAATGAATGGAAGGGATTCAGGTATTTATAGGCATTTTGGAAGGGAGATCAAACGTTCGAATTTCAAAAGAAGAGGAAGAACCAATCGAAGAGTTGGATAATCATTACGAATATTCAAAAAATCTAGGACAAAGAATCGAGGGTTTCGTGGTTTAAGGACGCACGATTGCGTGTGACGACGGATTTAATGCAGAGGAGACGTTTCGATGGTCAGACGTTTCAAGGGTCATTATTAGAGGATGCTAGGTTAACCAAGGGGTCGACACGTGGCAAGACGTTTGGAGAGATCGAGAACGTGAGGTGATGGCTCTTAAATGCGCATGGTTGGGACTTTCGAGATGATTCAATGTTTTTAAAAAAAAAGTGCCAAAGGTTTGTGTCGCTTCTTCAACGCCAAAGCTCGACCAAGGATTGTAGGTCGACGACATCAGAAGTGAGGGGGTAATGTTTGGGCCCAAAATATTGGTTTGGGCCAAGTGAGTTGTTCTCGGCCCGAAAGTCTTTAAGGACATCATAGGTTATCCAATTTATGGGCCGTTTGGTCAAGGATGGCCGAGTTCTATTACAAGACGAAGTGGTTGAGGTTCGAATCCCGGTGCAATAAGGAGTCTCAGTAGAACGAGGATCATTAGTAGGAAAAATACTTTGCGCGACGTAGGTACCTTCGTCGCGCAAAGTCACAAATCGTTGCCTAAGGGTTTGCTGACGCAACATTCGTCGCGCGCTAATCGTTGCGCAAAGACAATGACAATAGGGTTTGCACGACGAAGAAATAACCTACATTGCGCAAAACCACTTTGCGCAACGTAGTCATGCGTCGCACAAAACCACTTTGCGCGACGTTGGACCTACGCATGACCTATGTCGCGCAAATTGGTTCTGCGTCGTGCAAACCCTTTTTTTTTTTGGCAAAATTTTTTTTATTTAATTTTTAATAAATATTGTAATTAAATTATAAACAATAATTAATAAACCAATGGAAATTGAGGCAAGAAATATATGCTTTATGGTAAAATTTCCACTAAGCATTGTTTAAAGAATATTTTGTACTATCATTAATAAAAACAAACGTATATAAGATCGATGTGGTAAAGCCAATACATTCATTACAAACCTATGAAATGTGTTTGAATATATTAACACACGTCCTCAAACTCCAAAAATACAAACTTGAATTCTTTCGAAGATGTGTAGATAAAAGCATCTTCCCTTTTGTACAATGTATGAAGCTCCTTCATCACTCTTTCATATAGCTTTTTCATCACCCCTTCATATAGCTCCTTCATGTATCTCACTACTTCATGCAGCTCGCTACAGTTTATGTAGCTCCTTCATCACTCCTCATATCTCACTACACCAAAACCACACAACCACAAGTTTAATTATGATACAAATATCACTACACCAAAATCACACACCCTCTTTGTTCTAAGTATGAGCTGCCATGTGATAAAACATAATAATTGAGCCATTTCTCACTTAGACTCCAATAGGTTGTAGAGAAGATATAGGAAACAAAGGCAATATACAGATTAAGGGAACAAAGGCAATACCAAAGTTCATTACATTTAATAGTTCTCAAAGCAAATTGAAAGCTTAAGTACATGGAAGATAAGGTTGGCTTGTAGCTACCTTTTGAAATAAAAGCAATAATTCAATGATTAAATTGATTGCCATCATGACAATATCATCAAGTTCATAACTAGCCAGCTAAGGTAGAGAGAAAGTTCGAAAGGATAAGAGGAAAGGATAAGAGGTCGTCATAGTTGGCAATTGGTACATGATTTATATATTGGAAATCTGCCTTAATCCAATTATTAATCCTAAAAGTGTATCTTATGACATAGGCGCATTGCAAATACGAGACAAAACTCATCCTCTAATAACTCTCAAGCAAGCATGTGGCTAAAGAAAGATAAACAGATAATGCATGCATCACGCAAACCCATAAACACATTTAAAACTTGAAACAAAATCAGATGATATGAAATATATCTAAAACAGAAATTAGAACAGCTTGCACAACCATTCAATTTCTACAAAGCCTTAACTGGTGTATTTGAGCCCTACTTTGTGTCTGAATCCCACAAAGCAAAACAGATACATGTCAATACAAGCAAAGATTTCATAACGCTAAGTCTTCATACATGTGATTCAAGTTAAAAACTTACAGGAGTTTCGCCCTTTTGGACAGGCATATTATACTCAGGATCTCCAGGCTCTGCAAACTTACTCACAAATTGCGCTACCCCTTCATCCAAATCGACATCCCTTACAAAATACATCCAGAACTTCACAGTATTTACAAAATTCACTAATAAATTACTTGAAAAGTTCATGCACATTAACCCAGTTAAATATGATGTTCAGAAATAACTAAACCCGTTTAATTAGAACAATGATATTTCAATACAAGATTATTTAAAAAACCGATGGTTCAAGAAATTACAAAGACAACATTGAATAGGGACAGAGAGAGGGAGAGAAATTGAGTACCTGAGTAAAAATAAGAGCGTAGAGACTAGATTACCCTTTAGCTACCTTCTGATACCCTGAAATTCAATATGTCAATTGCAAGGCATATTGTTGTCCACCACATCAATAATGTGCAAAATTGTTGCTATATCCAACACAGCAGTAAGTGTAATAAAATAGTGACCATTTTGAATAGGGGTGGCATGAACATAATTTATACTCTAATATCCACATCATTGTAAACCAATAAGACTTAAGAAAATGTAAAGTTCCTAATGATATTTTAAACTAAAAACAAATGACCAGAAGTTCATAACTTACAAAGTAGTAGAGAGAAAAAAAAGTAGCAGGACCCCAAGACATGAGGAGAGTATTAGTAGCTTGCACCAATGCGGATATACAGGAAACAAGCATATTGCCAATGTAACCACCGGCCAGACAAATGAAAGAAGTGTTTGCCAGAGAGGCCTTCGTTTTACCAAAGTCCATGCAACGGAAACCAGTTGGCCAAATCATATCTTTCCTTGAAAAAAAAAATTCCAAAATTAAAATTGGACAAATATAGTAATCAGGTCAAGGAGCTATATCCAAAAGAAACAATAGCTTTCTCATCACTGATTACTAATTACCTAAGGTTGAGATAAGCAAGTGATAAAGAGAAGGACATTATAAGCAGTCGTGCACACTAACAAATTAAATTCATTTTAAGTATCACCATGTAGGCAACACCATCTAATTCTACAATGCAATATTTCAAAATCTCAGTATCTGAGCTATGTATGGATTTGTTTTGGAATTGGTGTGAGGCTGCCAACTCCGAAATTGAAGTTTGCATGCTATAGAGAAGACTAAAATCATGCAAGAAAGCTTAAATTCACAACAGAACATAATAGAATCACAAAGTTGTCATCTGGTTGAAGGAATTTAGTACTATCACAGATTCAGCCTCCAGTATTTACAATATCGGAGAAAATATAAGGAATCCCAAAGTCCAAAAATTTGTTATCCTCCACTTACAATGCAATCCAATGATAAGACACAGTCTGCCCACCACCCTAAAATTCGATTTAACACTAAAACCCTAAAATTCCTAACTCTAAAATTCGATTTAACACTAAAACCCCCAATTTCTAATTTAATTTTCCAAATTGAATCTAATTACAATACCAAAATCTTCAAATTAAGGCATTAAATCTTGATTACAGAATTTGAATAATTGATTACAAAATCACATTATGTATCAAGCAAAACCCTAACTGTAAATTCAAAATCCAAAACCCTAATTTATAAAACGCAAAAAAAAATTCAACAAATTGTCTTACTTTAAGATTGGAGCGGCGAACTGAACACTTAGCAGCTAGTGGTGGAGGACGATGGTGAGAGAAAGACAACCGATGGAGGACGACGCGAATGGGAGTTTGGTGCTGGAGGACGCGACTGGAAGGGGAAAACGATGGTGATTGGCGACTTGGTGAGCGGTGACTGGTGAGAGGCCGTGCGAGAGAGCTTGGGGAGGTGGAAGGAGAGGATGACTTACCTGGTTTTCAGGGTTTCGTTCGGCCTCTGTAATTCTGTGACAGAGAGAGAGAGAGGGAAGAGAGACCGACTGTTTTCCAATTGCACGGTTTGCACCTCCATTTTGTCCAAATTTGGGAAATTTAAAGAAAGCGCGTAATTTTTACAATTAAACCGCCAAAAATTTTAACACATGCGCGACGCAGGTTTACATTCAGACCTCGCGCAAAGTTGCTGTTGTGGCGTCGCGCAAGTTATATTTTAAAAAAAATTATAAAATTTATTGAAAGTGTGACTTTATTCCTCTAAAATTCAATTTGTTTTACATAAAATCCACAATAATATATTTTTCTAACAAAAACTCAATCCAAATTACAATAATAATCTCTAAGTATTAGTGAATCTATTGTTTTAATGGAATACGCATTATACGAAACTAGTTTGAACGATCCAACCGTCAAACTTGTTTGTATATGCTTCGAGATCGCATACGCCAAAAATCCCCAAAAAACAAACATTCAAAGATCAAGTAACAGGACAAAACTTTTCGACAGTTATAAACGAATAATCACGATTTAATGGTTATTTTAACTCCGATTTTGATGATTTTTTACAGCTACACTCCTTGATCCTATATGAATACAATGAACTAATTCAATCATCAATTTAAAATATTTACACAAGTGGAACCACAAAATCTTATGTTATACTTAATGAAAGTATAAATAAACTTCAAGTGTTAGTGAATCTATTGTTTTGATGGGATACGCATTCTACGAAACTAGTTTCAATGATCCAACCGCCAAACTTGTTTCTATATACTTCAAGATTACATACGCCAAAAATCACAAAAAACAAACATGCAGAGATCAAGTAACGGGACAAAACTTTTCGACAGTTATAAACGAAAAAACACAATTTAACGGTAGATCTAACTCCGATTTTGATGATTTTCTACAGCTACACTCCTAAATCATATATGAATACAATCAACCAATTTGATCGTCAATTTAAAATATTTACACAAGTGGATACCACAAAATCTTATGTTATACTTAATGAAAGTATAAATAAACTATAAGTGTTAGTGAATCAATTTTTTGATGGGTAACGCATTGTACAAAACTAGTTTCAACGATCCAACTGTCAAACTTGTTTGTATATGCTTCGAGATCGCATACGCCAAAAATAGCAAAAAACAAACATTCAGATATCAAGTAACGGGACAAACCTTTTCGATGACTATAAACGAAAAATCACGATTTAACGGTAGTTTTAACTTTGATTTTGATGATTTTTTACAGCTACACTCCTTGATCTTATATGAATACAATGAACTAATTCGATCGTCAATTTAAAATATTTACATTAGTGGATATCACAAAAATTTATGTTATACTTAATGAAACTATAAATAAACTCTTAAGTATTAGTGAATCTATTGTTTTGATGGGATACGCATTGTACAAAACTAGTTTCAACGATCCAACTGTCCAACTTGTTTGTATATACTTCGAGATCGCATACGCCAAAAATCACAAAAAACAAACATTCAAATATCAAGTAACGGGACAAACCTTTTCAACGGATATAAACGAAACATCACGATTTAATGGTTATTTTAACTCTAATTTTGATGATTTTTTACAGCTACACTCTTTAACCCTATATGAATACAATGAACTAATTCGATCATCAATTTAAAACATTTACACAAGTGGATATCACAAAAGAAAAAGGCAATGCAAAAACCCCAAAAGAAAAGCAAAAGGGAGAAAGAAAAAAAACTTTGTGCAACATAGGTACAGCTGGACACATATATGAACGTATACATAAATTAACAAATTGGAAATGGAAGTCCAAAAGATGAGTTAGTGTTTATCTGTACCTCAACTTTCAATCATGATGAAGTAGAAAAAGTCATTGACTTTGCGGGACGAAGGGTGGCGCCGCGCAAAACAGCTTTGCGTGACGCAGGTACACGTGCGTCGTGCAAAGTTGGCAAAAAAAGGGTAATGCCTTCGTCGCACAAAATGCCGTTACGCAAAGGCTGTTTGCGCGACATTTTATGTTTTGGGTCACGCAAAACAACTTTGCACAACGAAATTTGGTCCGTCGCGCAAGGTTCCATCGCGCAAACATGTTTTTTCTACTAGTGGATGTTGACACTTGGGAATGAATACGGTCTGATAAAGGTTTAGGTTCAAAGTCCTAATGGAAGTAGGATTTACCAAGATCAGATTGGATTGGAATAAGGAGTCATAATCCAGGTGAAGTTTTAACTCGATGGAAAGAGGGCTTGCTGCTATAAATAGAGGGGAAGTGCACCATTCAGAGCCCCATCCAATTCAACATAAAACTGCCCTGCGCAAACTCGCTCTACGTGAAACCTCTCAACAACCTTGAGAACTATATTCTTACCCCATTTCTCGCCGACACACCTTCAGTTTGGATAAACAGTACTGGAGCCGTAGAATCATCCGACCGTGAAGCACCTTCAGTTTGGATAAATAGTACTGCGTCAAGGCCGATTGGTTATCTATCCAAGTCTCGGCCTAGAGAGACTTTCAAGTCTTTATAGGCAGAGGTCATCTCATTAGCCTCTTCAGCGAAGTGAGGTGTTACAGGTTACTAGGCTCGGCACATTGAACGCCGATTTATTTTATGATTGGATATTCACAAGTAAGTTTTAGAGTTCGGCATTCTGACAGCCGAACCACATTTACCATCAAGACATACATCTATTTTGAGTACTTGTGTCCATATAGTCTGGTACCAGTTCGGCGTGCTTATACTCTTACAAATATAATCACCATGACCGAACCCGGCGTCGACGATCTGTGAACTTCGCAGAACTAGCAGCCTTGTCTTCAGGCTCTAGAACCCGAAGGCCAAGGCGTGTTTCTTCCTCGGTCGAAGTCGCAAGATCAAGAAGTCAGCAGTGCACTTAACGCAACATCAACACATTTTACTCCTCGGCCGAGCTCGGCCGATGAGTTGGCATGCCCTGCACATAACCAAAGGACGTAGTTAGCTCATTAATTACTCGGCCTACGCGCCACGTAGGCTTGGTAGTTTTGAGGGTCAACAACGCTGTAATACAACCTTACATATATGGTGAATTTATGATGTCAAGAACCACTCACTTTACATCTTTTTAACTTGTTGTACAATTCAATTCACAAGCAATATAAAAAAATAAAAGATTTTGCTTCTTTTTTTTTTTTTTTTCATCTTCTGTCCATATACGAATCCCTCACGACTCTGGAATGTTACAAAACATTGAAATGCTTCACAATTATCCAGTAATGTAGAACAGAAGCCACCAAATTATTATGAAATATACATTATTAGATATGTTTGAGTTATGAGAACCTCATACATTCATATATTTTTGTTGAACATTTGCCAGAATTATATATCTGGAGGGGGAGAAACATTTGTACAGCCAAACAGTCACCTTCAACCTTAATCTTGATCTATATAACTTGGTGCATACCATCCTTCCCTTCCCTTTTCAAGCAGCAAAATAGTGGAAATGTTGGAGGTGTCTGTGGTCTTTTCATTTAGTTGGTCTGGTGCTTAAGTTTGCAGCTTCCTTGGACATAAGTTATCCTTACTACTCACTTCGTAATCCACGGTTTCAATGAATCCATTATTTTTCTCACTATTTTTGCTTATTGTGGAATTTGGGTTCTTTTTTTTTTTGGTGATTTTTATTGGTTAATTGGTTTTGTTGCAGGTTAGAGCGGTCGAGGTTGAAAAGATACTGGAAGAACTCAGACCGGTGTGTTATGCTTACTACTCTAACTGTTTCACTTACAATAATAAGCTTCTTTTGCTGAATTTACTTTTGATTATCTTTTTTATGGAATTCAAAATTTGAGTTGATTAAAATTGGTAATTTGTTATGATTTGTTGTCATATAGTTGATTAGTTGGTAATTAAATGCAAATATTTTGCTTTAACTTTTTAAGAATCCAGATATTTTCCAAATCACAATCTGATTTGGATTGCATATAGTCTTATATGTAATAAATGAAATTTCAAACAAGTAATGCTGGTGATGAAATTGACGATTTATAAATTATTTGACAATCCGGACCTAAGATGTGGGAGCTTAGTTGGATTGCAATATGGGTTTAATTGGGTTTCCTTTTGTTTGTTTGTTTGTTTGTTGATGGCACCAAGTTGTGGTTTTTGCTTGATTCATTGTTTGGTTTATATTATGAACTTGAAAGGTGTAATATTAAAAAATGTACACCCCATCTATAGGAAAACGAAGAAGAAAGAAGAGTGAAGTACTGAGTGGCAATAGAGAACAACGTCAAAAGTAACCTAGATACCCTTTCTATGTAATATATTCTTTCTATGTAATATATTCTACAAACATCTTTTTTTTTTGTCCTTATTGAATGTAATAGATTTTGATATATTTACTATATTTCACACATTTAATCAGTTTTAAAACTTGTAGCATTGCGCGGGCTAAATTACTAGTTAAGTCTATATGACGGGGAAAAATGTACAAACTTTTGAGAACCAAAATTAAGGTTGGGAGATATTTGAAGGGAGAATGCGATAAAGGAAAGAATGGGGAAATTAAAGGAAAGAACAAAATTTTGTGACCTTTCCTACTTTTTGTGTTAATATATAATTTAGGTTGGGTTTTTCAACATGAAGCAAAGGAGTGTCTAGCTTCTGAGTGTTCCTTTAAGATTTGGTGCTTTCTGGCTCAACACTTGGGATGCCTGAATTTGAAATTGGTGAGCGCTACATTAAAAATTGATGAGCAGTCAAATACAACAACAACAACAACAACAAAGCCTTTTCCCACTAAGTGGGGTCGGCTATATGAATCCTAGAACGCCATTGCGCTCGGTTTTGTGTCATGTCCTCCGTTAGATCCAAGTACTCTAAGTCTTTTCTTAGAGTCTCTTCCAAAGTTTTCCTAGGTCTGCCTCTACCCCTTCGCCCCTAAACCTCTGTCTCGTAGTCACATGGCCTTATTGCCGTCCTATAAAATTTTCCCTTGAGCTTCAGTGGCCTACGACGGTCACACAACACGCCGGATGCACTCTTACACTTCATCCATCCAGCTTGTATTCTATGGTTGAGATCTCCATCTAATTCTCTGTTCTCTTGCACGATAGATCCTAGGTAGCGAAAACGGTCGCTTTTTGTGATCTTCGCTAGATTGCTCCGGTCATTAGTGTGGATAAGTATATAAATGGATAGAGATAGGAAAGCAAACACAAGATGTACGTAGTTCACCCAGATTGGCTACGTCCACGAAATAGAGGAGTAATTCTCATTAATTGTGAAGGGTTTACACAAGTACATAGGTTCAAGCTCTCCTTTAGTGAGTACAGGTGAATGATTTAGTACAAATGACATTAGGAAATATTGTGGGAGAATGATCTCGTAATCACGAAACTTCTAAGTATCGGAGTGTGGTATCGTCTTGACTTGCCTTATCTGTCTCATAGGTAGATGTGGCATCTTCTCTGGAAGTACTCTTCCTCCATCCAGGGGTGGTATCTTTAACTGGTGGAGATGCACAAGGTAATGTATCAATTTCACTTGAAGCTTACTTGTAGTTTCAGGCTTGGTCAAGCGCGATACAAACCATGTAGTAGGAGTCCCCCAAGTCGCCGAGCTAGGGGATCTGCTGAAAGAGGTGACAGACAAGGTAAGCAATCAGAGCTCCGGCTGATTGTTCACATTCTCCCTATCTTGCAGGCAGCATGAAGGATAAAGAGAAGAAAAATGAGAAGAGATGATATGGGATACTTTTGCTTTTGAAGAAGTAACTTTCCACAGGCTTATTCTTGAACTGAGCTGGAGGGTTTTCTGGTTTCCTCCAGAGTATAAGGCCGACTGAAGAATTTGAGGGTCAAAACAAGTCCATCAAATCTAGAGTACGTTCGACCCTACTGATATGGGATACTTTTGCTTTGACAGAGTAATGGATGTATCGGCACGTGTGCTGTTACGCTTGTCTCCACATGCTTCATTGTATCCTTCTCACTTGCCCCATCTGTTCCTCAAGCAGATGCGGTATCTTCCCTGGAAGCATAAGATGTTGAAGATGAGTACTCGAGAGCAATGCCAGGTAAGTAAGTTCCAGGCAGTCAGTTCCTGGCTGGAAGCTTGATTCCAAGTGCTGACTGATTGCTCTCTTTCTCCTTGTCTTGCAGGTAAGAACAAGGCCAAAGGAAAAGACAGGGAAAAAGCATGATATGGGATACTCTTGCTTTTAACCCTGATGATATGAGATATTCTTGCTCTAGTATAGCTTGTTTGCAGAGGTATTATCGGGGGGAAAGAAAGCTGAATATTTCGAAAGGCTTCGTTGAGAGTGCCCTCTCATATATGAGGAAGGGTTGAGCATTTTTGCAGGTCTGTCTGTCCGTTGGGGATGGAGGTTGACATATATAGGAGTCTCCTTAACAACAAGTAGTAATGCTATTCCTTTACCCTGTCAGAGCACTTTGAAAAAGTGGTCTGTGGTATGTGGAAAGCTGATGTTGCGTGTGAAGATTACAGACAGCTTTATCCAAGGAGATCCGGCTCTTGCAGTTGGGAAAGTGTTGCCTCTTCGGTTTTTGAACAAGCAATCCTATCGGGGATCTGGCTCTCGAGATTCGGAGAACGATGCCTCTTCGATTTTTGAGAAAGCAATCATGCTGGGGGTCTGGCTCTCGAGATTCGGAGAGCGGTGTCTCTTCGATTTTTGAGAAAGTAATCATGTTGGGAGTCTGGCTCTCGAGATTCGGAGGGCGGTGCCTCTTCGATTTTGGAGCAAGCAATCTTGTTGGGAGTGTTTTCTCGAATGTGAGTAAAGGTTGGGCATGTTTGCTAGTCTACCTTGCCACGAAGCACAGAGGTTGACACACAGGGACTTTCCAATTATCCAGCAGTGATACTGTTCCTTTACCCTTGTGGGTAATAATATGGTAGCTAGACCTTCAAAATTTATGTGTCTAAACTTTGTTAGTGCTGTTTCTTTGCTATTCTTTTACCCGTCTTGGTCAGAGCGATGTAGTGGGAGCTGCAAGCTTCACGTGCTCAACTTTGGCAGAGAACTTTGGCAAAGTTATCTGTGATACCCATGAGCTACTATTGCGTGTGGGAAGTGGGTGATTGAACAGTAAGACTCATGTGCTTTCTACTTCACCAGAAGTCTTCGACAGAATGCCCATAATTTCCGCAAAGCTGAGTGTGCGTGTGACAGGTGCTGACAAGGCTGGAAAAGTAGGTGCCTCTTCGATTTCTGAGATCGGCCCTCGTGGTCTCTGAGCAGCCCAACTTTTGAGAAAGCAAGCGCCTCTTCGATTTCTGAGATCGGCCTTCGTGGTCTTTGAGCAGCCCAGCTTTTGAGAAAGCAGACGCCTCTTCGATTTCTGAGATCGACCCTCGTGATCTCTGAGCAGCCCAGCTTTTGAGAAAGCAAACGCTCTCTTCGATTTCTGAGCAGGCGCCTCTTCGATTTCTGAAGCTCCGTCGAGTGCAGATTTTTATAGGGGCTGGCATTAAGTTCCAAAGCACACTTGAATCTCCACCAGTAGAAGCTCCATTCTTACACTTCTAAGATCTTGATTTGTTCGACCTCTTCTCTCTTCAACACCTTTGAAAATGTCTGGCCCCTCCGACCGTCGTTTTGACTTGAACCTTGTTGAAGAGGCAGCCCCGCCTTCTCCAGACAACATATGGCGCCCATCCTTCGTCTCCCCTACTGGTCCTCTTACCGTTGGGGATTCCGTTATGAAGAATGATATGACCGCTGCGGTGGTGGCCAGGAACCTTCTCACTCCCAAAGATAACAGACTACTTTCCAAACGATCTGATGAGTTAGCTGTTAAGGATTCTCTGGCTCTCAGTGTTCAGTGTGCAGGTTCTGTGTCTAATATGGCCCAACGCCTATTTGCTCGAACCCGCCAAGTTGAATCATTGGCGGCTGAAGTGATGAGTCTCAAACAGGAGATTAGAGGGCTCAAGCATGAGAATAAACAGTTGCACCGTCTCGCACATGACTATGCTACAAACATGAAGAGGAAGCTGGACCAGATGAAGGAATCTGATGGTCAGGTTTTACTTGATCATCAGAGATTTGTGGGTTTGTTCCAAAGGCATTACTATGCTACAAACATGAAGAGGAAGCTTGACCAGATGAAGGAATCTGATGGTCAGGTTTTACTTGATCATCAGAGATTTGTGGGTTTGTTCCAAAGGCATTTATTGCCTTCGTCTTCTGGGGCTGTACCGCTTAATGAAGCTCCAAATGATCAACCTCTGATGCCTCCTCCTTCTAGGGTTCTGTCCAGTACTGAGGCTCCGAATGATCCCCCTCCGGTGCCTTCTCTTTCTGGGGCTCTACCGACTGCTGAGACTTCTCCTAAGCAACTTTTGTGAAGGCTCCCTCTTGTTTGTTTATTTTGACTTATGTATATGTACGTATTTGTAGCTTATCGGAGATATCAATAAATAAGCTTTCCTTCATTTCAACGTATTGTGTTAAATACACCAAAGCCTTCTTCGCTAAGTTCTTTGAATTTTCTATTGTTGAAACTTTGTGAGTGGAGAATGTAGGTTGAGGTAGTGTTCCCTTAATTTCCTGAGTGAGGAAAACTTCTCGATTGGGGACTTGGAAAATCCAAGTCACTGAGTGGGATCGGCTATATGAATCTTAGAGCGCCATTGTGCTCGGTCCTGTGTCATGTCCTTCGTTAGATCCAAGTACTTTAAGTCTTTTCTTAGAGTCTCTTCCAAAGTTTTCCTAGGTCTGAACACCGCAACACCCTTGCAAAGGCTGTTAATCAGAGTAGATACCTCATTGTTGTCACCAAGCAGATTTTCAACTATTCTATTTTTGACAAGCAATTCCACATCATCTGCGGTGTTCACCAAATAATCCATGAGGGTGATATAATCACTGAAGTAGTGGGTATCGCTGCAATGGCATTGCTCAAAGGCAATAATGTTTCGGAGTAAAGGCTCCGTGTGATCATCTATTATTAGTTTTGGAATTTCCAAATTTTCGTCTTTGAAACATATACCAAATAGATTCTTGTTTGATATCGCGTTAAACTTGACTCCAGCCTGGCATAGTTTCGTCATGGTGGGGGTATAGCTAGAGTTTTGATTGACCCTCGATTTTTTTATCTCTCTTCCTTCGTCGGTAGATTTAAAGTTCTAATCAAATCAACAAAATGCTCTACTTGAAATCTAGAAGAAGATTCCAAATCGTCTCTATCCACATATAAATTTGTTGATTTCTGGAAGTACTTGTAAAAGAGGTCAAATACTGAAGACACAGCCGGCACCTCCGTAGTGGCAAAGAGATCCTCAAGAATGAAAAATGGCAGCTGATTTTCGAGCAAAAGCATGTCAGGTCGTATAAACTTTGACAACCATGGTTTGTTAAAGATGCGGTCATTGCTATCCGGCACAATATGCTTCACGAACCTCAATAAGAACTCAATGATGAAAGCGGCATCCACAAGAATGATTCTTACAAATTTGTCACTGCACAACTCAATGGCGTGCGCATAGCAACTGCGCAATTCCGCTTCCTTGCCCTTTATTTTCTTAACATAACCTTCCAAGTTGACCCTAGTCCGATCTAAAAAATACTTCAGGTACCTCTTCTTGTGTTCTTCCATGTCTTCTAAGCCTTTCTTGCCATGGTGAATCGGACCTATGGAGACTACTTGAGGTTTGTAGGCCTTTTCATTTACACACCGTAGTTCTTCAGGAACTCTGTAGATACAACACGATTTGGACAAGGTAGGCAAGCCATCCAACTCGTTACTCATTGAAGTTGCTAACGGAATGTAAGGGTTTTCGATGTCATGTGGAGCTTCACTATTTCCTTCCATTTAATGCTGATGTGTTTGTTGTTCCAAATCGTAATTGCTGACAACGAGATGATGATCACTGACACATCAATAAACAAATTCTTCACTAACAGAGAAAATTAATCCAAGCATTGAGAAAACATGACAACAATCAAAACCAATCTAGATAATAGAGAAAATTATTAATCCAAGAATTGCAAGTATATACACCCGGAAATTAAATTTTGTTTTATATATTTGTGAGGAGCGCGTTTAGTCAAATTTGATTAATTTCTTCTACCTACCCTCTTATATTTGGTTTTAATGAATGTGGGATGAGAGAAAAATATAGAGCAAAATAGTAGTATCTGCAAATAATAAGTCATAAACTTGTATTCTTGTAGTATTTTCATAGGGTTGTCATGTCCCACCTGCAACTGAAAGAGTTTATTATTATAAATTTTTTTTTTGGTATTTTGATATTTTGGCAACAAAGAAAAAAGACAACCCAATAAAACTAACAAATATTCGACAGTAAAAATAAACTAAAACTAACAAATCATTGAATTGTTCATCTATACAATTATTCGAAAACATGTCTCTGTAGGCAAAAAAATTTTGTTTAATGTCTCTCCAGGCAAGTGTCTAAAAAACAAAACTAATTGATTTAACAAACCAAGCTGACGTGACATTCCCGTGGGATTGTGACATAACCAAGGTATAAAATATCGATGATATAAAAAATATCGGTAGTCCAAAAACAAGGAAATTTCGATAGAAATATCAGGATATTATCGATATCGATAAAAATTGAATAAAAACCACGGAAATTGTAAGAAAAACTTGGAAATTTTTATTGAAACTTTGCAGGATGTTTATTTAGTCAATTATCTATTAGTTTATTACAAAAAAATTGGAAGAAAATGCATTGCATGATGAATTTAACTGATTTAAGTTGATTATATAGCGAGTTGGCAAATATTGTGAGTGTAGAAAATATGTAGTAATTAATGAAAGAAATTTAAACACACCATAACCATTTATATATAATGAATTAGTACAATATTTTACACTTTATACATTGCATGGTAAGATACATGAGTGACTTAGTACCACATAGAATTCCTATCAAGGTCTAAAATATCGATGATATCAAAAATATCGGTAGTCCAAAAACACGGAAATTTCAATGAAAATATCGGGATAATACCGATATTTTAGACCTTTGACATAACCCTTTAATTCATCACCGACTACTCAAGTGGAGCCAAATAGATGTTGGTATGTAAAGTTGGCTCCATACGAGATCAGAAGATGTGGAGAGGGAGAGAGGATCCTAGGAATCCTTCAATCACATCAGTTCATCGTACATTATACAACCAATTTTTGTCAGATACTATTTATATTCATTTTTAAATAAAAAAAATTTATGATAATTTCTAACCGTACGGTATACAATGAACGGATGTGATTGGATGATCCCTAAGATCCTCACAAAGAGGATCCGACGAGAATCCTCCAGGGTGGAGAGGCATTTCACATTGGGGAAGTACACTAATAATTTAAAAATTAAATATAAGTAGTTCACTCCTAATTACACAAAGTCTTTTGATGATAAAACTCCATAGTTGAGGTTCATTGAGCCAGATACCATCTATTTATCAGACTTAAGTGGTTAATTGAAGACAATATTAGTGCATGTTGTACTTAATAGTGGACACTTATAAAACTGAAACACATATAAACAGCCAAACTGTTCAACTCAAAGATGTTAAAATGAAAGCTGCATCATTGAAGATGATCAAATAAATTGAAAAGATCAAATAACATACATTAACGGAGGATGTAGAAGAATAATTTAATCATGTGGTAATAGTTAACCAGTTTGCATAAATCACTAGCTCAAGTTGTGCACAAATTGATGAAATGTGATATTCATACAAGAAACAAATTCATTCTTATCTCAAACATGAATCCTTCTTAACTTTGGCTGATGACAACAACAATAGCAGAGCGACATCAACAAGGTTATGTCAAAATAAAAAAATAATAATAATATTCTTCTATATTTCTTTGCTTGAAAGATATTTATTCTTTCTTTTGTTAAATTTAAGCATTCCTCTGTTGCCATATATTTATACTTTATTTATAAATACTTATACATCCCGTTTTATATATACTTTTTATGCTATGGATTACAATTTGCGCTGCATTCTTTTTGCTCTATACACACTAAACAATGTCTTCTTTCCTCTACCTATCCTGTTTTTTAATATTTTGCAAATTTTTTTTACATTTATCCATTTCAAAATTTCTGGCAAAAAATTAAAATTCAGGCATTTTCAACGAGATTAAACATGTTCTAATAAACAAAGTTTTTATAATTGCTTTTTAGATATGCAGTGAGGCGTTAACATCTTCCGCCTAATGTTATCTAAATCCTCAACCACAATGGAACGAGTTAATGGTATGTTTTCTTAACTCTCTTTTCTTGGTGTCTTGCGTTCAAATTCAATGTTTACGAACTCTTCTCTTCATGAGAATTGGCTTCTACCAATATATATACAAACTATCTTCTTTTTACCTGCTTTGAATACATGCCTAATTCCTTACTTGCCCACTGATGAGTTAAGTTGGACATGTGTAAGAATATCTTTGATCGGAACATCTAGATTTATACTTTTGCATGTCCAACTCAAACCCCTCATTGAACGACCAACCAATTAGCCATGTGTCTACAACAAGTCAAAATAAGAAATCCTCTATATATAAATTGGTACCAACCGATTCCTCCGAAGAGAAAAGATGGAAATGATGATTATTTCTTCAAATAATGCAGGCTGAAATAACTCAGCAAACTATATCTATGTATTACACAGAGACACCAAGCTAACTATATCTGATCCATCTTTTTACACCATTTCATTCAACCTGTTTAATTGAATTCTATCCTTTACACCAAAAAATGTAAACAATGATCTCAAATTTTGAAACCAAATATCTAATGACATTAATATGCTTCCAATTTGATTTAGTGATGCAATCTATTAACTTCTTTTGCAATTACTTTTATTTCAACATATTCCACTTTCTTTACAATCCTCCAATACTTTTCCTTGCATCACCAATCAGTCATAGGTTAGTATATCCAATATGTCACTATGTTGTCTCAATCAAACTCTTCCACAGTATATCAGTTAGACATAACTATTTACACAATTTTTAATTGTAGAACATCACACTCCAAAAAAATGTTGGCTCAAATACCATTTTGACATATATTCTCAGCTTTTTAACACCTTTTCGATGGTGGTCTTCCATTTTTTACAGTTGAAATTTGATTACTGTCCACCACCAATCATCTTCATTTTATTGTAAGTCACTCACAATGACTCAATCGTTTTAATCCATAACAAATACAATCCTACTTTTTAACATATTTTTCTAATCTTTGGGCATTGCTTGATTTGGTTTGTCAAATGGTGCATAAATTTTCATACATGCTCTGTTAATATGTGTTAGACCCACCCCACTTTTGAGGTTTTCGTATGCAATGCTGAAACATTTTGTGCTCAAAGTATATAACATTTGTCTTTTCTTTCAGATTTTTTGGTAAACAATTTTGCCAAACATTTTTTCTTCTTCTGTAGTGCGTATCTCTTTGGATACCAAGTGTAGAGTATCCTTTTTTAACACTTTCGTGTTTGCAGCCAGGTTATATGATCACCTGCTCTGCTTTTATTTTCTTCAATAAAAACAAAATAATTCATTAATTTTAATCCATTTATTCTCATTTTGTCTACAAATCATTCTACATGTTTGATTCTAACTTCTTGGTTCTTCAAATATCTGTATATATGTTATATTCTACATTCTTTTATCATTTTCAAAGATATTCTAATTTTCTATCTACTCTCTCTTTTTTTTTTTTAATCAACGTAGGGATGAGAAAACAAAATATAGAACAAAATAGTAGTCGTGTAGTATTTTTATTGAGTTGTGATGTCACTATGCAATTGGATAGAGTTAAGTTTAAATAATAATAAAATATATTTAAACTCATAAGCAAACATATATAATACATTTTTATCAACAACAAAGAAACATTGTGATATAGGTACTTGTGATGCAGGTAGATAATACATTTAATATGTGATAGAGGTAGATTAAGAAAAATATTAAATCAATCTATATTATAGTTAAATTGACACACCCGATCAAGAATGTCCACTAGGACTCCAAATCGAGCTGTGCTGATCGAAACTTGGATGGTGACGAAGCCATAAAGTGTGATGATGTGTGAAATGTTAATAACTTTAAACCTAAAAGTGTCTATATACACGAGTGCGCAGTGAGCAGGTATGGACCCATTTCACACATGATACAGATCATAAGTAAAGTACAGTGAAGGAAGATACTAATTATACCATCGAAAGGAGCCACTTGAACTGGGGAGCGCCACAAGTCCTCGTCGATACGAAACTTTTTTACTAGAACCGGAGGGGTGCAAAAATAGAAAGTATGAGTGAGCAACACAAAGATTTCCAAAATCAATTCAATTATCAAAGGTAGTAACCCCTCGCCGTAGAATCTGTATAATTTACAGAAAATGATACTACGTATAAGTATGAAATCAAATGTATATTAATAGTAAATTCAAAAGTATAACACGACACAGCATCTCATCAGTATATGAATAATCATGTGTTTAATAACTCATACTAGCACACACGTCGAAGTCACCTCTAGTGACATGTACGACTGTACACATATCTCATCAATCAATGCTAGCTCATAAGTCGGAGTCACCTCTAGTGACCTGTACGACTATAATCATATTTCATCAATCAATGTTATCTCATAAGTCGGAGTCACCTCTAGGGACCTGTGCGACTATAATCATATCTCATCAATCAATGGTATCTCATAAGTCGAAGTCACCTCTAGGGACCTGTATGACTATAATCATATCTCATCAATCAATGTTATCTCATAAGTCGAAGTCACCTCTAGTGACATGTGCGACTATAATCATATCTCATCAATCAATGCTAGCTCATAAGTCGGAGTCACTTCTAGTGACCTGTACGACTATAATCATATCTCATCAATCAATGCTAGCTCATAAGTCGAAGTCACTTCTAATGACCTGTACGGTTGAATCTATAGCTCATAAATCAATCTAGCCTAAATCACCTAAAGTGACTTGTACGGCACAACACCTGCACACGAGTCGAAACCACCTAAAGTGGTATGTACGACAAGACTGGGTGCAAATATATACGTTCAAGTGCTACGATCACGTGAAAACTGTGCGAATAATCGCGAGTCACCTACGAGTCAGAACCACCTATAGTGGTCTGTACGACAGGACTATGCACCTACCTTGGATCCAAGGTGAGTGTAAGGTGCGGGAGGTGGACATCACATGAAGGACTGTGTCCTAGCCACGGGCGGGAGCACTAACACCGGGGTGCAGGTTTATGAGCTATAAATGCATCTAATATAACATGTACGACTCATAGGCAACCTGTACGACAAGGTCGGAGTTGCCTAAAACATAAATGTAGTCATACCATAATCCCATCATTTCAACTAATACTATATACTCACTTGAACTTACCTGTGCGTCATGCGTTCACCTTCGAACTTCAGAGCATTCATCTTAAATTATGTGCAAGTAACATACATATGGATATACCAGGATGTGAATCTGAAATTCAACCATATCATAATATTTCCAAATATATAAATATATATACAAATGGCATAAAATACATAAGCGGTATTGCCCCACTCCTGAACTATTTACCTTCAGAAATAATTATCGGTAATAAGCCAAACTAAACACTAGTTAAATTAACTATCATTACTAGCTATTTTTCACTTCAGTGTTACGATTCTTCACACATTGATTTATAACCAATATTTAACCACTAAAACATGATGTTAAATCTCACATTTTCTACCAATCTCCTTCACATTGCTCAATTCCCCAAACAAGGCCATTGTCTCAATTATTTAGTCTTATTTATTGTATGGATGCATCTAACGTCTCGTTAGACTGCCTACATATCCCAAACAGGGATCAAGCCAATCGTAGTTCACAATAATTATTTGTAGGTAACACGCATAAATCAATTTAGAAGCGTTTGTGGAACTATCAATTATATACATATGATAAAAATGAAAAGACCCACTCACTTGAGGTCCACGCTATGATTCTCTAGCACGCGCATCAAGGCATCCCGAACGATTGGCGCCTAGAACAATTATCGAATCACATCTCAAAACTCTTATCAATAGAATACGTAATTCACATAAAGCACATCCTCAAGGACATTCTAAAATAGTTTGAGACCCATCGACCACAAGTCAACAGTCGATTAAAGATCTACGGTAGGGTTTACAACCCTGTATAACTCAATCTGGAAGATTTGCATATCAGATTTCCAATCCGCAACCTCCAGAGATCCACATTATGCTTCTAGAATAACATACTAAAATTTCATTACGATCCAACGGTCGGCTCTCCGCCAATTGCCCAAAACCAAGTGGCGGTTAACATTTATTTTACGAACTTACAAATCCAATTTGGGAAGATCCGTACTTCGGATTCCTGATCCGTAAATTCCTATGATCCTTAAATATTATGTATTATAATGTATCCAAGTTGGGTGACGATCCAAGGGTTGGATCATCGATTCATCATTCATATAAATACCTATTAACATATCGTAGAGAATTTAGGTTCCAACGATCAACCTACATCATTCAAATATCAAAATTGAATTCCGTAAATTTAACATAGGCTAAAAATAGCATTGGTGGTCCACTGGCCACACGCCTCTGTGGGTGGCGGTCGGCCGTCCCGACTAGCCGGAAAATTTCAACTATTTCTAAAAATTCTCAAAAATTACAGAAATGAAGATCTCAATGAGTAAAGCAAACTTTATACCTGTGACCAAGGCCAATTTGGCCGGGAAAGGCCCCAATTTCATCAACCCCACCGGAAAACCCTTGTTTTGGGTGTTCTTGATTCGTCTCCTCCAGTGCTCTGCCACCCCTACCATTGTTTAGACTTTGTTCGAGACCTCAAGGGGGTACTAAAGGTGGTGGTAATTTGATGAAATCATTTCAAAATTTGGTAAATCCCGGACAAGAGCCGTCGCACCCACTGGTGTGATTTCTCCCAATTTCAAGCCTAAATATCTTGAAATTTGAGGTATAATAGGAAGAGGGAAGGTCATGGAGGGGTTTACAATAGTTGGTTTGGTGTAATTTGCTGGAAAAAGGGTGAAATTTTGTCGGAAAACCGAGCAAAACTCGATCGGGTTGGGTCACCCTTACACGGGTCACAGATCCTCCACTCCCCTTATCTCTCATTTCTCCTCCTTTCTTCTCCCTCTAATTGGTCCCTCACTTCTCTCTTCTTTCTGGTTGGCCCAACTCCTCCATCTCTCCTGTTCCAATTAGGCAACTCTGCCCAGTCTCTTTCTCCTCCCTCTTCGTCTATTCCCCTACTCCCCCTTTCTTCTTTTTCCACTCAGCCACACACACATGGCATAAAAAGAATCATTTAGAAATAATAAAAAAATAGTGTTTTATTCAAAATACTTTCGGATTCGTAACTTAATAAAACTTTAACTGTAACTCCAAATTCACTTCTGCTTGCTCTCACGCGTTCGTATCGTCGAGTAAATCAGGAATACGCTAAAAAAATATTTAGTACGTCTCACTAGACGTTGGTCAACAAAAGTCAAAACCTTCACCTCTAGGGCATTTTCGTAAATTTCATACTTTTAAAATTTATAAAATAATAAATTTGAGATCGGTTGTCACATGAACTATGAACAAAAACCTATGGCATAGGCAGATAAACTTGTGATATTGGTAAATTAATACAATTAATTTGTGAGATAGGTAGAATATAAAAAATAATAGAGAGATACATTAAAAGAAAGAGAAATTTTATTTAAACCTATGCAACCTCTTTTATACCCAACTTAAAATTTTGAATGTTAATTGTCTATTTTATCCTATTGCATAATTACTATTAAGTACAAAATAAAATTAATAATAAAACTCAAATTTATCACTAAACCCAAAACCCCATTTTCTCTCCATCTTCTTAGTCTTCTCCTTCGATTTCAATCTTACATCTGTTGAAGAATCAATGAAGGGTGGTGGGAGAGATGTAAAAAAACGCTTAAGGAAGGGCACGCACAATAGAAAGTAAAAATAAAGAATGATATTTAGTTGTTTTTACTTTCAAGAATTTATTTCATTCTTCTTTATTTTTTTTCTCTCTCTCCCATCGCCCTTTAAAGTTCCTTCGTGTATGAAGAATACACTTGTAAAGGGCCTGTAGTTGCGTTCATCCTTGCAGGTGGAGTCATGTGGTTGAATCCTTGTGGTTGTTTTATTCTTTATCAAGACCATCGTTATTGAAAAGATCTTCATCTTTCTGGAAATGTAAGATACATGTTGTAGATGGCTCTTCACATGCCAGAATTTGAGTTTGATGCAGTTTGTCTGGAGTTGGAACCGTTTAGCCCTGAAATTGTTGAAAAGCCTTATGTAGTTACATTTAACAAAATGGACCTTCCAGATGCATATGAAAACTGGTTATCATTCAAAGAAAATTTAGAAGCTCGTGGGATTCGTGTTTTTGCATGAGTGCAGTGAAAAGAGAGGGTAGTCATGAAGTGAGCTCTGCTGCTTTTGAGCTTCTACGAGAAAATAAAGTGGCCGAGGAGGAGTTCCCAAGCCTATTTACTTTTTTTTTTGTATTAAAAAGGTTTCTGATCTAAATGCATACATATATTATCTTGTGGATTGAATTGGGTTTATGGGGGTATATTAGGTATTAAATTTGGGTTTAAAGAGATATTAACAGTTTAGTTAAAAATTAAATGGGTGCAAAGAGTAAGTTGGGTGTATAAATAGGTTAGATGGGTTTAAATAAAATTTTCCTAAAAGAAAAAACATGTGATATAGGCAAATAAACACCAACGAATTTCATAGAATCAATATGATACGCATAAGAAAACAATGATATTGATGAGAAAAACACTAAAAAGAGTTTTAGAACAAAAAAGAAGGAGAAAAGTTCAGCTACAAATTAATAATCAATGACAGTGAATTTTATAAAACAATTAATCCTATAATTAGTGTATTATGTGTATTTACATATTTACTACAATTTATAAATTTTAGGGTATATTTGGTATGAAAATAAAAATAAACTAACATGTAATCCATCGGACCTATCTCAACAAAAACTTAAAGCGGACTATTTCTAATTGTGGCTCACAAAATTAAACTTATATCAAGTTTACTATAAAAACAAAAACTAAAAATGCTTATCTATCTTGTATATGAGAAAAAAAATAATAATACAAAAGACAAAAAGTGAATAGAAAGGAAGATGTAAGGTAATAAATGCCAACAAAGTGAGGTCATTTTAAACTTTAAGACCAACTCCAACCCTTGGAGTAAGTCTCAAATTTTCCCTTCTATTCCCCCCATTTCAATCCAACCCTTGTGCTAAAATAGGATTAAGTGTTAGAACTAAAAAAAACTCAATTCCCCCCCAAGATTTAACCCAAAATTAGTGGTGGAGCTCATGTGTGAGAGTGGAACAAGGGGAGTGGTGATAGGAGCATATTTATGCGACTTAGTTGCTTGTTTTAGTGCTTTTATGTTGTTAGTTCTTTAAGCTTCTTTTGTGTGTTTTCAGGTTCATAAGACGTATTTGGCGAAATGATGCATTTTGGAGCCTTTTAGAGCAGTTTTGGGCTTATTATGGATAGCTTGTATATGGAGCAAGGTGGATGGACGAATTTGGAGTCAAAAGAGGTTAGAAACATGCTACAAATCAGAAAAGGAAAGTTCATGACAAAGAAGATAAGGAAAGTGCAAGAAAAGAGGAAACATTATCCAAAACCTTATCCAAACCTTATCCTATCTTATCCTAACCTAATCTTGTTCCACCTTAATCCTAGCTACAAGTGGACCTAAAAACCTAATTTCTAGAGGCCCTATCTGACCCTAAAAGGGTGCCACACCTTCCCCCCCGTTTATGCCTTCTAGAATACCCAAAATCAGCCATAAGACACTTAGTTTCTAGAAGGCCCAATTTTGGATGAAAATTCTTAAACCTATTTCTAATTGGATTCTGATTTTATTTGGCCTTTTTCTCTTGGATTTGAATTGTTTAAGTCCATATCTGAAACCAATTGGGCTAGGACTTAAGTTCCCAACCTTTGCCGCAAGCCCTAAGGGCCCTAATCACATGTATCTGCTAGGTTTAACCGTAATTCTGATTCCTAGGGTTTTTACCATGCTATATATATATGGACCTTAAGTTGCCGCACCCTGGAACACATAACCTAAGCAGCCATTCATCATTCATCACAGAAATTCATCCATACACACCCTAGGCAGCAAAACACCCCAAAAACACTATTCTAGCGCCCAGAAAATACAAGCAGCCGCTCCACCTTCTTTCACCCTCTTTGCCGAGTTCTCCACCACCTTCCAACCATCAAACACTCTTCCACACTCACCCTACACTCCTTGTCGTGCCTCTACACCCCCCAAAATCTAGTCTACATTATCAAAACAGACCAGAAACCATCAACACCCAATCTGCCGCAAGCAAGGAAAAGGGACAGATTCACTCAATTGTTTGGCTTTTCATTCTGAGTTGTTGAACAATTTTAGATGTATTCTATCTTATATTTCAATGTCTAATTCATGTAATCTTTGTTTTGCTTTAAGTATGATTGGCTAAATTCGTTTTGGCTAAGGGTGTATTCAAAACCATGATTATATATGTGAAATAAGTTGATTACTTCCAGTTATCGTTGCATAAGTTGTGAATACAAATTGCTTAACCGTTTGATTTAGAACTTATTCTTGTATGTTGATTAAGAGTGCACGCTTAATTTGCATGCTTGAATTTGGTGCTAGGATATAAGTTTGTTTCACCTAATCGTTATGAATTTATATTCGCAAGTAGTGGAGGTCGCTAGTCACGATCGTGTTAAGTAGATTCCTGGCAAGAGTATCATGCTTTTCATAGTTACAAATGCCTTGTCGATGCTTATGATTTCCAAAGAACGTAATGATTCTAACTTGTGTCTTTATCATGCTGTTCATATAGAGAACTTGTTAGGAATAATTTGTTTGCGATGCATATTCATCCAATTCAATGATTCTAGGGAAATCTGAAGGTTAATTTAAGCGGACCTAATTAACTTGGAGTGTCGATGTTCATAACTTATTAAATTGATAACTGGAAATTGATTTACGTTGCATATATTTCATGTGTGGAGAAGAACCCCTTAGCTATTCCATCATCCATTGATTCATCACAATTTTGTCTTACAATCTGCCCATTTAATTTAATTTCGTCCAAACACAATCCCCCCATATTTTGTTGAGTCTTAGTCATTCAAATCTGTTTTATTTTGTGTTTTTAAGCATTTGGAGTCATAAACACTTTCAAATTCGTCCAAATCAAGTTCTAGTTCTTTTTTAGTCAATTTGATTGTTTTAGGCAGTTTTGAGTGTTTCAAATCTGTTTTGAGTCATAGTAGTCTTGTTAGAGTCTTTAAGTTTAGTTTTTGTGTTTTTAAATCAATTTATATTAGATTAGCGCCCCTACTTAATCTCCGGTTAGAACGATCCATACTTACATCATTACTACAATTGTCACAAATAGGGTTTAATTTGTGTGTCAACATAATTTTCACATCAAGTGGACTGGACTCACCCAGCCAGCCCAGACACGCCCACGGCCCAGCACGCGCGCACTCACTCAGCTCGCCTCAACTGTGTTAGCCCACCCATGTGGGGATGTCGGGCTACTGTTGGCCCGTGACATGAGCCCAATGACTTTTTTTGGTGATCCGACGGGCAAATGAATCTTGGAGATCCAACAGTCCACTTTAATTTATTTCATTTTTAGTTTTATATTTATATGTTTATTGAATCCAACGGCTGAGATCAAATATAATCAAATCTAACAATAAAAAAATATCTAACGGTCCAAATTTAAATCCAAAGGCTAAAATAATTAAAAAAAGGGACACTTTGGATGCGGTCCCTAGCTATCAATATTATTTGATTGAAACCTTGTTAGTTTTTAGTTTTTGATTGAGGTCCCTGACATTAATGTAATAATGTAAGTTACTATATTTTTTTAATTAAAAAATAAAAATAAAAATTGAAATTTGTAATTGTTTATATTAATGAGATTTTAAATAAAACCCATAATTTATGGGATTAAAAATAATAAAATATAAATTATACTCTCTATTATATTGTGTGTGTGTGTGTGTGTGTGTGTGTGTGTGTACATATATGTATGGGTACATTAACCAAAATTAAAAAAAAAAAAGTTATTGTACCAAAACATGGATACATTCTCAAATCAACGAAAAAGAATGTACCCATATAAGTTTAAACATGGATTAAAAAATTGGAATGGATTTTATATTAAAAAAAGGGTACATTTTACATATAACAAATTGATATATTTGAGAATGGGTACATTTAAGATTAAAAAAATTGAAAATTTATATGAATGGGTACCTTTAAGATTAAAACATTGAGAATCTTTATGTATATATAAAAAAAAAACTAATAGGTACAAACTTAATTTAATTTAATTTTTTATTACTTTGGAAATGTTTGAATTGAAAATTAATTAGAAGTTTAATAGAGGTGTGAGTATTAAACCCTAAATTAATTACTAATTTTTATATTAAAAATTTATATAATAAACATGTAAATTCATTATCACATTAATGCCAGGGACTTGAATCAAAATTTGAGAACTAATAAGGTCTTAGTCAATGAACAGTAAAAACTAGGGACCAGATACTAATTTTTCCTTAAAAAAATTATTTAACTCAAAATTCACCCAAAAACTCTATAAATACCTATGTATTTGTTCAAACATCGACATAAAACTCACTTTTCTCCTATAATTCTTCCAATTTTTCTTTCTACCATCTTCCAAAACCATTTCTTCCCATTTCCAAAACATCCACACAAATCTCTATCATGTGTTTCATATTCTTCAATAGTGTTTCATGTGTCGATTTAGTGATTTTTCAATATTTATCGAAATTTAAATATTTTTAGGTTAAAATGTTCATAAAATTAATTTAGGATAGTCTACATAATTTTTTTTAAAGTTAATTAAAAAAAAGCCTAAATTCATTATTTAATAATCTGGGGCTAAAATTTTACGCAATAAAGGTTGGAGCAAAAAAAGCTGTTTTGGGTTAAAACCTAAATTTTCTTTGCTAAAAATTTTAGGTTTTACTCCATGGGTTGGAGATGGTCTAAAGAGAAAAATAAAATAAAAAAAACGAAAATTCAGCAAAAAACAAAGGAAAGAAGATATACTATCCATATATTAGGCCTAATGGTTAATTGAAGACAATATCAGTGCATAGTTGTGCTTAATAGTGGACACTTATGAAACTTAAAGATATATACACAGCCAAACTATTCAACTCAAAGATATTAAGAAGAAAGCTGCAGCATTCCCTTAAGGAGTAAATATGACACTAAAAGTTTCAAACCGATGGATATGTGCAAACATGGCAAAGGAGAAGAAAAAAGCCAGATGAAAGATTATAAATTGAAAAGTGAGTTGTTATTGGTACTAAAAATATGTCGTCTAACTCGTTTTGAAGGGAAATTATTATTTTGAGAATGTGTGCATGATAATTTGTTGAAGTATCAGTAACAATACTTCTCATCTAAAATGAAAAAAAAAAATGAAGCGAATTCACACCTGTTTTGTATACAGGAAAACAAGCAAGTTTGCAGGTTGATTTGCCTCTTGTAGATGAATAAGAAAACTCAATACATATTACTTGCTCATCTGGTAGATTAAAAATAAATTTTCTTATAACAATAGCACGATGATAGGCTGCCTATATATAAGCATTTCTTCTTCATTATGTTTTTGCAGAACGTGTTTAATGGGCCATATTAAATTAATGTCGTGATTCATCATATAGCTACCTATCCTTGTCTTTCCTTAACTATAAACAAAAGTGGCTGAGACTAATTGTCCAATTAATGTGGTGACAGTCTGACAGAACGTAAATTTGGAAAAGTCTCGATATTGTGGTAGCCAGATTTATCTCACTTATTGTGATCCATTAATTTAGCTTCCTCATAACTTATAGAAGAAGAACTTCCTTCACTTATAGCACAATAATAATTGTCGCGAGATGGGCTTAGTGGTCTCTCGGGATGAGAGCGATGAGAGCAAATCGAGCCAACAGGATTTGCCCTGGACAATGTTTGTGGTGGAATGAACGAGCAACCTCAGTTTGGCTTGCAAAGACAACTATATAAGGGTTCTTTAGGCGTTTCCTATCCTCCACCTCTATTATTTACGATGTTAGAAATTTCTCCGATACAATTAATATTTCCATGAAAATATTGGAAAAATTAGAAAAAGATATGGAGGGGAATGAAGTCTAAACTTCAAAAGATATTAGAGAAACTCTTAAATTTTGGATAAAATCGACAATTTTCGTCGATATTTTCAACATATTGGTTACATATTGACAAACTGTCATATGACATTTCCTAAAGTTTCAATTTTTTTTTTAACAAATGATATTATCTACTCTAAGGGAGTGGGAGAGTGAGCTAAGCCTCACAATGAGCTAGCAATAATATAGTTCAAATTCACATTTGGCGAGAATCGAACCTAAGACCTCTCACTTACAAGTGAAGATGAATACTACTGGACTGTAGTACTAAGTAGCGAGTTTTAGCAAATTTCCATCAAAAGCAACTGATATCATTATATCGATATTGTGTACAAATTGATGGAATGTGATATTCATACAAGTAACCAATCCGTGAAGTTTTTCGAGTGGTTGGAAAACTATACATGTTGGAAGATCTTTGTTTTGGGTTTTAACAATCAATAACAGAGTGACATCATCAAGATTACGTCACCTGGCAATAATGGTCCTTTTACGTGGAGATGAATGAAGTTTCATTTAATGGATGTATATAATTGAGGGACAAGGATTGTTTGCCCTTCATTTTCGGTGCCCTTCTCGTGCCCTCATGTTTTGTGTGGTCACGGTTAAGCCAGGTCAACATTTTATATTATTTTTTATAGATATAATAAGACAAAAATGAATAGTAATATAAAATGTTGACGTGGTTTAACCGTGACCACATAAATAGGAGGGCACGAAGAGGGCATTAGAAGTGGAGGGCAGACAATCCTCGTCGGTAATTGAGGGCCATGACTTATGAGGCCATTAATTCTAGAACAGAGACATGAATACTACCATTCAAACATACAACAACAACAACAACAAAGCTTTTTCCCACTAAGTGAGGTCGGCTATATGAATCCTAGAACGCCATTGCGCTCGGTTTTGTGTCATGTCCTCCGTTAGATCCAAGTACTCTAAGTCTTTTCTTAGAGTCTCTTCCAAAGTTTTCCTAGGTCTTCCTCTACCCCTTCGGCCCTGAACCTCTGTCTCGTAGTCACACCTTCAAACCAGAGCATCAGTAGGCCTTCTTTGCACATGTCCAAATCACCGGAACCGATTTTCTCTCATCTTTCCTTCAATTTCGGCTACTCCTACTTTACCTCGGATATCCTCATTCCCAATCTTATCCTTTCTCGTGTGCGCACCCCTCCCACGAAGCATCCTCATCTCCGCCACACCCATTTTGTGTACGTGTTGATGCTTCATCGCCCAACATTATGTGTCATACAACATCGCTGGCCTTATTGCCGTCCTATAAAATTTTCCCTTGAGCTTCAGTGGCCTACGACGGTCACACAACACGCCGGATGCACTCTTACACTTCATCCATCCAGCTTGTATTCTATGGTTGAGATCTCCATCTAATTCTCTGTTCTCTTGCACGATAGATCCTAGGTAGTGAAAACGGTCGGTTTTTGTGATTTTCGCTAGATTGCTCCGGTCATTAGTGTGGATAAGTATATAACTGGATAGAGATAGGAAAGCAAACACAAGATGTACGTGGTTCACCCAGATTGGCTACGTCCACGGAATAGAGGAGTTCTCATTAATTTTGAAGGGTTTACACAAGTACATAGGTTCAAGCTCTCCTTTAGTGAGTACAGGTGAATGATTTAGTACAAATGACATTAGGATATATTGTGGGAGAATGATCTCGTAATCACGAAACTTCTAAGTATCGGAGTGTGGTATCGTCTTGACTTGCCTTATCTGTCTCATAGGTAGATGTGGCATCTTCTCTGGAAGTACTCTTCCTCCATCCAGGGGTGGTATCTTTAACTGGTGGAGATGCACAAGGTAATGTATCAATTTCACTTGAAGCTTACTTGTAGTTTCAGGCTTGGTCAAGCGCGATACAAACCATGTAGTAGGAGTCCCTCAAGTTGCCGAGCTAGGGGATTTGCTGAAAGAGGTGACAGACAAGGTAAGCAATCAGAGCTCCGGCTGATTGTTCACATTCTCCCTATCTTGCAGGCAGCATGAAGGATAAAAAGAAGAAAAATGAGAAGAGATGATATGGGATACTTTTGCTTTTGAAGAAGTAACTTTCCACAGGCTTATTCTTGAACTGAGCTGGAGGGTTTTCTGGTTTCCTCCAGAGTATAAGGCCGACTGAAGAATTTGAGGGTCAAAACAAGTCCATCAAATCTAGAGTACGTTCGACCCTGCTGATATGGGATATTTTTGCTTTGACAGAGTAATGGATGTATCGGCACGTGTGCTGTTACGCTTGTCTCTACCTGCTTCCTTGTATCCTTCTCACTTGCCCTATCTGTTCCTCAGGCAGATGCGGTATCTTCCCTGGAAGCATAAGATGTTGGAGATGAGTACTCGGGAGCAATGCCAAGTAAGTAAGTTCCAGGCAGTCAGTTCCTGGCTGGAAGCTCGATTCCAAGTGCTGACTGATTGCTCTCTTTCTCCTTGTCTTGCAGGTAAGAACAAGGCCAAAGGAAAAGACAGGGAAAAAGCATGATATGGGATACTCTTGCTTTTAACCCTGATGATATAAGATATTCTTGCTCTAGTATAGCTTGTTTGCAGAGGTATTATCGGGGGGAAAGAAAGCTGAATATTTCGAAAGGCTTCGTTGGGAGTGCCCTCTCAGATATGAGGAAGGGTTGAGCATTTTTGCAGGTCTGCCTGTCCGTTGGGGATGGAGGTCGACATATATAAGAGTCTTCTTAACAACAAGTAGTAATGTTATTCCTTTACCCTACTTGGTAATAGCACGGTAGTGGGAGCTGCCAGCTTCACATGTTTTAACTCTGTCAGAGCACTTTGAAAAAGTGGTCTGTGGTATCAGGAAAGCTGATGTTGCGTGTGAAGATTACAGATAGCTTTATCCAAGGAGATCCGGCTCTTGCAGTTGGGAAAGTGCTGCCTTTTCGGTTTTCGAACAAGCAATCCTATCGGGGATCTGGCTCTCGAGATTTGGAGACGATGCCTCTTCGATTTTTGAGAAAGCAATCATGCTGGGGATCTGGCTCTCGAGATTCGGAGAGCGGTGTCTCTTCGATTTTTGAGAAAGTAATCATGTTGGGAGTCTAGCTCTCGAGATGCGAAGGGCGGTGCCTCTTCGATTTTGGAGCAAGCAATCTTGTTGGGAGTGTTTTCTCGAAATGTGAGTAAAGGTTGGGCATGTTTGCTAGTCTACCTTGCCACGAAGCACAGAGGTTGACACACAGGGACTTTCCAATTATCCAGCAATGGTACTGTTCCTTTACCCTCTCTTCGATTTTTGAGAAAGTAGTCATGTTGGGAGTCTGGCTCTCGAGATTCGGAGGACGGTGCCTCTTCGATTTTGGAGCAAGCAATCTTGTTGGGAGTGTTTTCTCGAATGTGAGTAAAGGTTGGGCATGTTTGCTAGTCTACCTTGCCACGAAGCACAGAGGTTGACACACAGGGACTTTCCAATTATCCAGCAATGGTACTGTTCCTTTACCCTCTCTTCGATTTTTGAGAAAGTAGTCATGTTGGGAGTCTGGCTCTCGAGATTCGGAGGACGGTGCCTCTTCGATTTTGGAGCAAGCAATCTTGTTGGGAGTGTTTTCTCGAATGTGAGTAAAGGTTGGGCATGTTTGCTAGTCTACCTTGCCACGAAGCACAGAGGTTGACACACAGGGACTTTCCAATTATCCAGCAATGGTACTGTTCCTTTACCCTCTCTTCGATTTTTGAGAAAGTAGTCATGTTGGGAGTCTGGCTCTCGAGATTCGGAGGACGGTGCCTCTTCGATTTTGGAGCAAGCAATCTTGTTGGGAGTGTTTTCTCGAATGTGAGTAAAGGTTGGGCATGTTTGCTAGTCTACCTTGCCACGAAGCACAGAGGTTGACACACAGGGACTTTCCAATTATCCAGCAATGGTACTGTTCCTTTACCCTCTCTTCGATTTTTGAGAAAGTAGTCATGTTGGGAGTCTGGCTCTCGAGATTCGGAGGACGGTGCCTCTTCGATTTTGGAGCAAGCAATCTTGTTGGGAGTGTTTTCTCGAATGTGAGTAAAGGTTGGGCATGTTTGCTAGTCTACCTTGCCACGAAGCACAGAGGTTGACACACAGGGACTTTCCAATTATCCAGCAGTGATATGTTCCTTTACCCTTGTGGGTAATAATATGGTAGCTAGACCTTCAAAATTTATGTGTCTAAACTTTGTTAGTGCTGTTTCTTTGCTATTCTTTTACCCTTCTTGGTCAGAGTGATGTAGTGGGAGCTGCAAGCTTCACGTGCTTAACTTTGGCAGAGAATTTTGGCAAAGTTATCTATGGTACCCATGAGCTACTGTTGCGTGTGGGAAGTGGGTGATTGAACAGTAAGACTCATGTGCTTTCTACTTCACCAGAAGTCTTCGACAGAATGCCCATAATTTCCGCATAGCTGAGTGTGCGTGTGACAGATGCTGACAAGGCTGGAAAAGTAGGTGCCCCTTCGATTGCTGAGATCGGCCCTCGTGGTCTCTGAGCAGCCCAGCTTTTGAGAAAGCAAGCGCCTCTTCGATTTCTGAGATCGGCCTTCGTGGTCTTTGAGCAGCCCAGCTTTTGAGAAAGCAGACGCCTCTTCGATTTCTGAGATCGACCCTCGTGATCTCTGAGCAGCCCAGCTTTTGAGAAAGCAAACGCTCTCTTCGATTTCTGAGCAGGCGCCTCTTCGATTTCTGAAGCTCCGTCGAGTGCAGATTTTTATAGGGGCTGGCATTAAGTTCCAAAGCACACTTGAATCTCCACCAGTAGAAGCTCCATTCTTACACTTCTAAGATCTTGATTTGTTCGACCTCTTCTCTCTTCAACACCTTTGAAAATGTCTGGCCCCTCCGACCGTCGTTTTGACTTGAACCTTGTTGAAGAGGCAGCCCCGCCTTCTCCAGACAACATATGGCGCCCATCCTTCGTCTCCCCTACTGGTCCTCTTACCGTTGGGGATTCCGTGATGAAGAATGATATGACCGCTGCGGTGGTGGCCAGGAACCTTCTCACTCCCAAAGATAACAGACTACTTTCCAAACGATCTGATGAGTTAGCTGTTAAGGATTCTCTGGCTCTCAGTGTTCAGTGTGCAGGTTCTGTGTCTAATATGGCCCAACGCCTATTTGCTCGAACCCGCCAAGTTGAATCATTGGCGGCTGAAGTGATGAGTCTCAAACAGGAGATTAGAGGGCTCAAGCATGAGAATAAACAGTTGCACCGTCTCGCACATGACTATGCTACAAACATGAAGAGGAAGCTGGACCAGATGAAGGAATCTGATGGTCAGGTTTTACTTGATCATCAGAGATTTGTGGGTTTGTTCCAAAGGCATTTATTGCCTTCGTCTTCTGGGGCTGTACCGCGTAATGAAGCTCCAAATGATCAACCTCTGATGCCTCCTCCTTCTAGGGTTCTGTCCAGTACTGAGGCTCCGAATGATCCCCCTCCGGTGCCTTCTCTTTCTGGGGCTCTACCGACTGCTGAGACTTCTCCTAAGCAACCTTTGTGAAGGCTCCCTCTTGTTTGTTTATTTTGACTCATGTATATGTACATATTTGTAGCTTATCGGGGATATCAATAAATAAGCTTTCCTTCATTTCAACGTATTGTGTTAAATACACCAAAGCCTTCTTCGCTAAGTTCTTTGAATTTTCTTTTGTTGGAGCTTTGTGAGTGGAGCATGTAGGTTGAGGTAGTGTTCCCTTAATTTCCTGAGTGAGGAAAACTTCTCGGTTGGAGACTTGGAAAATCCAAGTCACTGAGTGGGATCGGCTATATGAATCTTAGAACGCCATTGTGCTCGG
This sequence comes from Malus baccata, assembly GCA_006547085.1. Taxonomy (NCBI): domain Eukaryota; kingdom Viridiplantae; phylum Streptophyta; class Magnoliopsida; order Rosales; family Rosaceae; genus Malus; species Malus baccata. The sequence goes on from VIEB01000017.1 coordinate 1,081,185, forward strand.
TCCTGTGTCATGTCCTTCGTTAGATCCAAGTACTCTAAGTCTTTTCTTAGAGTCTCTTCCAAAGTTTTCCTAGGTCTTCCTCTACCCCTTCGGCCCTGAACCTCTGTCCCATAGTCGCATCTTCTAATCGGAGCGTCAGTAGGCCTTCTTTGCACATGTCCAAACCACCGTAACCGATTTTCTCTCATCTTTCCTTCAATTTCGGCTACTCCTACTTTACCCCGGATATCCTCATTCCTAATCTTATCCTTTCTTGTGTGCCCACACATCCAACGAAGCATCCTCATCTCCGCTACACCCATTTTGTGTACCTGTTGATGCTTCACCGCCCAACATTCTGTGCCATACAGCATCGCCGGCCTTATTGCCGTCCTATAAAATTTTTCCTTGAGCTTCAGTGGCATACGGCGGTCACACAACACGCCGGATGCACTCTTCCACTTCATCCATCCAGCTTGTATTCTATGGTTGAGATCTCCATCTAGTTCTCCGTTCTTTTGCAAGATAGATCCTAGGTAACGAAAACGATCGCTCTTTGGTATTTCTTGATCACCGATCCTCACCCCTAACTCGTTTTGGCCTCCATTTGCACTGAACTTGCACTCCATATATTCTGTCTTTGATCGGCTTAGGCGAAGACCTTTAGATTCCAACACTTCTCTCCAAAGGTTAAGCTTTGCATTTACCCCTTCCTGAGTTTCATCTATCAACACTATATCGTCTGCGAAAAGCATACACCAAGGAATATCATCTTGAATATGTCCAAAGATTAGAAACATAAAAAACTAAAATTTTCAAAAAACAAAATAAGCATCCCTCTTTTAATTCTGTTTCTTCTATTTTGAATCGGTCCAAAGATTAGAAACAATAAACATGAGTATTCCTACAATCAAGGAATAACATTACTTATTTTATTAATTTAATAAAAAAATTAATTGGTTAAAACGGCAACAATAAAATAAAGTTGAATTACAATCATCGTACATGTTTTAATAAAGTGGACTATCTCTAAGAAGGCATACAAAAAAGGATTTGGATCCTCTCCTGAGCTTAAGAGGCTGAGCCTCATGAGCAAATCACACAGGTCGTTGGATTTTGATCCAATGGCTACAATTATTATAACTTTTAGAGGGTCCTCTGTTTGTAACCATTAGAACAAAATCCAACGGTCCGTGTGAGTTGCTCAGGAGATGATCCAATTCCTACAAAAAATGGACTTATATTAAAGAATAGGGTAAATGACAAAAAACTACATCAACTATTGGTCTCACAACACTATCATACTTCATCTTTTAAAATTGACAATGGCATACCTCATCTTTAGAATTTGGTCCAATGTTATACCTTCCGTTATGTTGGCCGTGAATTTCTCAGTTAAATGTTGACGTGACTTGATTCAGGGCCTACTTTTTATTAAAAAATTAATAAAAAATTATTAAAAACTAAAAAAAATCATTTAATATTTTTTAAATATTAAAATAATAAAGAAAGGTTAAAAAAAAACCAAACGAAACTTCCCCCATGCGCCCTATCTCTTCTCCCCTCATCTTCATCTCCCTTCATCTTCTTCCTACTACTGCAACCCAAAAAAAAAAAAAAAAAAAAAACAA
>VIEB01000017.1:1082818-1253728 GCA_006547085.1 Malus baccata
TTAGGGAAGACGGGAGGGGGAAGAAAGGGGTGGGGAAAGTGGGCCCCGCCTCAAGCCACATCAGCATTTAACAGAGGAATTAACAGACAATCAATGGAAGGTATAATATTAGACCAAATTCTAAAGATGAGGTATGACATTGTCAATTTTAAAATATGAGGTATGATAGTGTCCTGAGACCAATAGTTGAGGTAGTTTTGTGTAATTTATTCTAAAGAATAGTTAATTTTGTTTACCCTTCTCTTTATGTGATGCGAAAGAAATTGTTATTAACACTCTAAAAAAATCATCATTAACTAATCTACGATGTGAAAAATAAGAAAAAAAATGTGCATTATAACATATTTTAGAATGAAAGTAACGTTGGGGTTTAATATTCAGAAGCATGCTTGTGATTTCCAGAACACCTGCTTCTGCCGCATCTTCCATCCCACGCGAGATCTTCTTGCCCTTGCGCCTTCTCTTTGTAACTTTTATTTTCGTCTCGACAACAATTCACATTTATACTTAGCATTGGGTTGGTTTGTCATTGCCTACAAATCATATCCAATAAAAGCCATTTCTCTCAAGATTTCTGTTGCAATCTCATTCTCTTTACTATTGTTATTTCCGATTAAGCAACCTCGAATGGTTGATTGTTCTAGTTTTATGTGAAGATAATAAACTTGCACGCCGTCTGTTTGATGTATTGTCTCAATCAAGTCATGGTCCTCTTACTGTTGCAGTTTTATTTTCGGAGTGCCGAATTGAAGGGTAATTTGGAGGGGCTTTTTTTTTTTTTTTTCCTAACGAACAATGGCCTGTAGACATATAAAGGCGCAAAGCATCTAATGGCTAAGCGAAACGGAGCTTTGCATTTGAATACGATGCTGTATCATTTCTCGGAGGAGTTTGGTGAAGAGCCTTTGCCACCAGAGTGGTATCAGAAGGCATTCCCCAAGTTGACGAAATTAACCCAATCGTTGAAAAATGTCAATTTGATTGATGGAAGGCTTGTTAATATCAGTGATGGTTCGATAATCATTGACGACCGTGTTGAACAAAGAATGCTTACTTTCAAGTCACCTGCCACGGTATTTATTGGTGTTGGAATAACCTTAGTTATTAGCATGCATACTAGGTCACGATTTGAAATTAGATAAGAAAGACTTACCTAGTGCAGCCATGGTTAATGTTAACACACTCAAGAATTCTTCTACTCACTCAAGACCTTATGTTCCAATGGTGATAGAACCCTAATTGCAGAACGTATTTCTCTGTGAGCAGGGAACTCTTGCACTTATAGAAGCAATGACAGCCAACTCCCATCTATCGTGGAGGGTTGGTTATTTTCCCGTTGCTTCAAATCCCAATTGTGTAGAGGTGGTTGTGATTATGGCTTCCTTTCAAATGCACGATGAAAGTATACCCCTCATTATATGATGTAGCTTTCCACGTATCCAAACTCTTATTAATTTGTATTATCAACATATTATTTCTCCTTTATCCTGAACTAGTTGAGTCCACATAGGATTCTTACAATTGGAGCTCCATTGGTACAGAAAGCGCTGAAGAATAATATGGCGGCATTTCGGGAGGCATAGAATCTATAAGACTATAACCCGGAGGCATAGAATCTATAAGACTATAACCCGTTTGTGTATTTCGGGTACACCTAGTGAAAGGGAGCCCATCGTTGTGAAATCACTCTCCACAGTAGGTGGCTTTCTCAACATCTCTGCCCAACACAGTAGGTCGCACAACACCGCATATGGACTGGCGCGCTTGAGGAGGTACTCAATGGATTGAAATCCGAGCTGGATTGTTTTGGATTATCGGTGCCCAAGTAAACTGACGAAGATGGGACAGCAGATAGTTTCTAGCTGTCTAAAGTTCGCACGACTCCTCTTCATGGACACGCCTTGCGCCTGCAATAGTTATTGACTCTTCTGGTTTGCAAAAATGGGAAGAGGTTCTTGATATGTTCAACGACCTCATTGATTGGTTGAAAAACGAAAGGGAGTTACTTGTTTCCGTAGCAAAGCTTGAGGTCATGAAAGAGAGGCTGTCTCAAGAGGATGTGCTGACGGAGGCTGTCTCAAGAGGATGTACGCGATGAGGTTTATAGCTGTGCTAGTGAGAATGGTTTCTGCTTGTGCATGGGAAGGTTTGTGACTTCAGACGAGGAGGATATGGTTAGGACCCCAGGGCTGTCGGGCTTTGCCAAGGTTGTTAATCAGAGTAAACACCTCAATGCTGTCACCAAGCATATTTCAACAATCATGCGGGTTAGGTCTTCACCGACTCCCCTCCCCCTGAACAATTAACTGTCTAACCCACTTACGCTATTGGTGGACTAAAAAAATCCATGTGGTCAGATGTATAAGAGTATAAAATAAAGAAAACTAATTAAAATAACTAGAAAATTTTGAGTTTTAACAACAATGACAAAATAAAGGGTAAAATGAATAATATCGGGATTGACTTTTTAGTGTAAAAATATGATTTTTCGTTAAAGTAAACAGTACCGGAAGTTTTTCGTTAAAGTTCCAAAAAAAATAATGCTAATCATTTTCAGGAAAAAGAGGAAATTCTTCGTAAGAGAACGTGCGGTACTTGCAAAAGATTCGTGTAATTTCCAGAATACCTCTCTTAGCGCATGGTGTAATTTCCAGAAATCATTTTCAGGAAAAAGAGGAAATTCTTATACGCATGCAAGCTAGAAATCACTCTCTGTTTTTCTTCAGCCTAAAAGTCTGCATCTAAGTTCTGGAATGTATGAGTTCTTACGCCCCTCCATCATAATATTTCTCTCCCTGGATGTAGCTAGGTATTATATGCTTATTGGAAGTAGGGCTCAATATTGGAAGAATAATGCAAGAAGGGTCCGTAGGGTTCAATGTTGGAAGAATAATGCAACCATTTGTTTAAGTTGTTTGATAGATAAACAGCTCATCTTAGTGCTATGTTAGCTGGTTGTTATTCCACCAGCTTTGAAAAGCTAATTAGTAGTTTAAGCTAATTAGTAGTTTAAGTTAGAGAGAGTGGAGGACACAATCATGCTTACTTAGCTGCCAGGAGGTCACAATGATGCTGCCATTGCTGCCATTATTCTCCACCTTTCCAGCTCCACTCTCCTTCCCGTTTTCTTTTCATATATATGTTGGACCTTGTAGCTGGTTCTTTGTATGAAATACACATTAAAATCAATATGGTATCAGAGCAGGAAAAATAACCTGATGCTGCATTCCTACCATCTCCAATACGGCGGAAGAAAATTCTTCTTCGTTTGAAGCTGAAAATTCCCAGATATTTTCCTCCTCAACCTTGTCTGAGGTGGATGTCAATCCAAATTAAAGATTAAGCTCGATCTTGTTAAATGAGTTTAATTACTTGCCTTGGTCGAGAGCAGTGAGTCTTGCCCTAGGTGGAAGGTCCAAGTTAGGGTTCATAAATGGAAGCATCGAAGCTCCTGATGCGTCCTCACCAACATACAAATCCTGGCTTTGCAAAGATCAACTAGTTATGTCATGGCTCCTAAATTCCATGGAACGTAAAATAGCTGAAATATTCAGTTATTCTGAATCATCATTCAAGCTATGGGAAACAGTCAAGGAGATGTATGGCAGTCAGAACAATGCTGCACGTTTGTTTCAATTGAAGAAGGACATTTCCAACCTACAACAAGAAGGAAAGCCCTTTGTTCAACTTCTAGGCAGCATGAAGAGCATGTGGAATGAGTTGGAAATGTATTGGCCTCATACAATTGAAGCGTCCGTACTTCTGAAAAGGGCAGAAGAAGACAACATATTCCAACTCTTGTCAAGCCTCGATTCTGGATACGAAGACCTGCGAAGCCACATACTCATGAACCCTGAACTACCTTCCTTCACCAGTGTATGTGCAACAATCCAACGTGAAGAAGTAAGAAGGAAAGTCATGAACATTGGCACAAAGACCAGTGTAACTGAAGCAAGGGCTTACCTAACCAACGAAAGAAAATACAAAGTGAAGAATCCACACTTGAAGTGCCAACACTGCAACTATAACGGTCACGTTAAGGAGACATGGTGATCTTACATCCAGAATTAAAGCCGGAGTTCATGAAGGATAACAAGGGCTCACAAAGACAAAATCGTGCACCACACAAAGCCTACAAAGCATCTGCATCAACCTCACATGGGTCTGATGCACTCAAGAGCTTCACAACAAATCCGACTGCACTCATAAATGATTTTGCAGCATATCTTCAAAGCAAAAAGGAAAGGATTAAGAGTGATCACACGATTGGTTTTGAAGATGGAAACTCAACAGCTTTGCTAGGCAAGTTCAATGGTTTCTTAACAGACACACAACACATGCCCCGAGATGACATGCTAGGTATCATGACTGCTTTCAAAACTGCTCTTAATATAAATATGATGCATGATTTTTGGATTGTTGATTCGGGTGCCACATATCATATAACCAACCATGTTTCTAAGTTTCACAAGTTTGAAATTTTTTCACAACCTTCTCAAGTCTCAACTGCAAATGGTGAGAGTTCTAAGGTTTTAGGCAAGGGAAATATCCACTTAATGTCGGACAAAATTGAGTCAGTAGCCTTATATGTTCCTTCTTTTCCATTTCAACTTCTATCTATGGGAAAAATCACCAACACCTTAAATTGTTTAGCCATCTTCTCTTCTCACAATGTCATTTTTCAGGATTGTCTCACCAAGAAGACGATTGGTGAATGTTTTTACCTAGATGGTCTCTATTACATATCAAAGAGCAGTCCCAGAGGATTTCAAGCCAAGTCCAATCCATCCCAGGATAGTCAATTGTGGCATCAACGTTTAGCTCATCCTTCCCAACCTGTTTTGTCATCTTTGTTTCCAAACTTAGGAAATGATTTAATTCAGTGTGAAACATGTCATTTGTCTAAAGCCACTAGATTGCCTTTTCACTTATCCTCATCTAGGACTAGTAAAGTTTTCGAACTAGTTCACTCAGATGTATGGGGACCAACGTTTGAATCTTTTGATGGTTATAAGTATTATGTAATCTTTGTTGATGATTTCTCTAGAGCCACATGGTTGTACCTTTTAAAGTCTAAGAGTGAAGTGATAGAAGTTTTTAAGGATTTTCACAACCTTGTTAAGAACCATTTTTCCTCTCAAATTCAAACCTTAAGATCTGACAATGGCACCGAATATATGTCCCATATCATGTCACAATATTTGAGCAAGCATGGTATCATGCATCAAACAAGTTGTGTTGGCACACCTCAACAAAATGGTGTAGCTGAAAGAAAAAATCGTGACATACTGGAAAAAACGAGAGCATTAATGTTACAAATGAATGTACCAAAGAGATTTTGGTCCCAAGGAGTCATGGCGGCTGTATACATCATCAATAGACTTCCTAGCCGAGTCTTGGAGTTTAAATCTCCCCTTGAAGTTATGAAAGGAAGAAAAATCGACCTTTCACATCTTAGAGTCTTTGGTTGTGTCTGTTTTGTTCATGTTCAGTCACACCATCGAGCATCTAAATTGGATCCTAGAGCTCTCAAATGTGTTTTTCTTGGTTATTCATCAACACAAAAAGGATATAAGTGCTATGATCCTCAACTAAGAAAAATAATTGTATCCAAAGATGTTCGATTCCATGAAGCTAACCCTTTTTTCAGCAAATCACATGAAGCCACAAGTCAGGGGGAGTGTATCTTAGACCTGCTTCCTCTACCAAGAATCAGCATTCCAGATGTTTCAAATGACAGAGTGTATAACCATGACATCACCGATGCATCTCCTACACCTCTCACTGAAGTCAACAATGAAGGCACTCATCCTGATGGTTCTGTGCATGATGATGACAACTGCAATCAAGGAAATCTTCAAAGTGTGGCTGATAACTTGAACGAGGATGAGACAACTTCCCCATTACCTCGACGCAATCCTCGGTGTGATAGACAACCTCCCACAAGGTTTCAAGATTTTTTCACATATAAACCGAGGCATCCAATCTCCAATTGCGTGTCGTATCAAAAGGTAACTCCATCTCATGCTGCCTTTCTTAACACCATTTCAAGTCACAGTGAGCCTCAAAACTTTCATGAGGCTAATAACCAAGCTGTGTGGAAAGAAACAATGCGAGATGAACTCAAAGCACTAGACCAACACAAAACCTGGAGCATCACCAAACTTCCAAAAGGAAAAAGGGCAGTGGGCTGCAAATGGATCTATAAGATCAGGTTTAATTCTGATGGTTCAATTGAGAGGCATAAAGCCAGGCTGGTGGCTCGAGGATTCACTCAAACATTTGAGGTGGATTACAAAGAAACATTTGCTCCTGTTGTAAAAATGAACTCAGTTAAGGTTCTATTGTCTGTTGCTGTCAATAAGGGTTGGTCCATGTACCAAATGGACGTGAATAATGCCTTTCTACATGGTGATCTTGAAGAAGAGGTCTATATGAGATTGCCACCAGGACACCCTCAAAGCCAGGAACCTGATTTGGGGTGTAAATTGCATAAGTCGATTTATGGATTGAAGCAATCGCCTCGTGCTTGGTATGCAAAACTAAGTTCTGTTCTTCATAGTGTTGGTTTCAAAAGGAGTAATGCAGATTCATCATTATTTGTTCGCACGGGAGCTGTGAGCAAATTAGTTGTGTTGATATACGTGGATGACTTAATAATCACAGGTGATAATGATGCAGAAATCTCCACACTCAAACAATCACTTCAACAAAGATTTGCAGTTAAAGATCTCGGGGTGTTGAAGTATTTTCTTGGAATCGAAATGGCATCTTCACACAAGGGACTATTTCTTAATCAACGAAAATACGTCATGGATCTACTCAAGGAAGCTAATATGAGTAAAGCTAAGCCTGCACTTACCCCTCTCGATAGCAAGCTCAAACTTGACTTGGGAGGCACGCCACTCTCGGATATCAGCTTCTATCAGAGGCTTGTCGGCAAGCTGATCTACCTAACAATCACCAGACCGGACATATCATATTCAGTAAGTATTGCCAGTCAGTTCATGCACTCCCCCACCATCGAGCATCTAAACCTTGTAAAAAGGATCTTACTTTACTTAAAAGGGTCCGTTGGTCGTGGCATCCTCATGGCAAAGAATGACAACACTCAAATAATGGGGTACTGCGATGCAGATTGGGCAAGAAACGCCATCGATTGCAAGTCCACCACTGGTTACTGTACCTTTGTTGGTGGAAATTTGGTCACGTGGAAGAGCAAAAAACAAACTGTCATCGCAAGATCAAGTGCCGAAGCTGAATATCGTGCAATGGCCTCAACCGCGTGTGAGCTGATATGGCTAAAAGAACTTTTATGTGACTTAGGTGTGTTCACAGCTCAACCAATGACCTTATTGTGTGACAACCAGGCTGCCATGCACATAGCATCAAATCCCGTCTTTCACGAAAGGACGAAACATATTGAAGTCGACTGTCACTATGTCCGTGAACAAGTACAGTCGCAGGTGATCCAGACGCATTATGTAAAAAGCTCCGATCAACTGGCTGATATTTTCACCAAACCTATGGCTTCTCATCAGTTTCAAAGGCTCTTCTCCAAGCTTGGATCCATCAATCTTCTGGATCCAGCTTGAGGGGGAGTATTGGAAGTAGGGCTCAATATTGGAAGAATAATGCAAGAAGGGTCCGTAGGGTTCAATGTTGGAAGAATAATGCAACCATTTGTTTAAGTTCTTTGATAGATAAACAGCTCATCTTACTGCTATGTTAGCTGGTTGTTATTCCACCAGCTTTGAAAAGCTAATTAGTAGTTTAAGTTAGAGAGAGTGGAGGACACAATCATGCTTACTTTGCTGCCAGGAGGTCACAATGATGCTGCCATTGCTGCCATTATTCTCCACCTTTCCAGCTCCACTCTCCTTCTCGTTTTCTTTTCATATATATGTTGGACCTTGTAGCTGATTCTTTGTATGGAATATACATTAAAATCAGTAATGCTATCGTCCTTTAGATTTGATGCTTCCAGTAGAAAACATATCAAACCCAATTCCAAATCCAATAGCATAATTCGAACATGCAAATCCATAGAAAATTATTCCACAAATCCAAATCCAAATCCAGAAACAATCAAAACTCTAAATCGTGAATCCCTAATGCAACATGCATCCTAAATGGAAAATTAATCCCTAAATGTTAGAGTATAAAGTTGTTTTAGATTATGACAAGTGTCAATTGTAAAAGAGTGCCATGTGTCAGTTTGTTATTAAGATCTTGTTGTTAGGAGTTAGTTTTACTATTTTACTATGAGGTATTTATACTGTGAGATCAGGTTGTATTCTTTTCAATGAATGAAAAAATAGAAGTTGGTAAATAGAAGTTGGTAAGTCAATTACCAGTTTCTCTCTCTATTTCTTGTGTATTCTTTCTCAAGATTTCTTAGCTGTGTTGATATGGTATCTTTGCCAACTACGGTTAACACCGTCGGTTGACGATCTTTTTCTTCCGCTCCGTCATTCGTTCTCTGATCGTTGTTGTCATTGTTGTTGATTCCACTCGATCGTGGTTGTCTTGACGTTTTGATTTTCTAGTTGTCGAAGTCTCGACGTTTGTCGATTTGTGGCAAACCCTAGAAATTTGGGGATTTTTACAGCTAGGTGTTGTGATTGTTGTTCTGGCTGCTCGCGATACTGAGGTGATATCTCTCCTCATTTGTTTCTGCAGAAATTGTTGTTTCTTGTTCATATGATGTCTACGATCTTCAAATTTGGAGATTATTTTATGAATTGTTGTTGAAACTCTTCCCGATTTGTGTTTGACTGTTTCGCAATGGTTACTCATACTCAGTTGGCTCTCACTTAGTCACCGATTTCATCTCTAATTCCTAGTGTAGGAAACACTGTCACTGTGAAACTTGATGATTCTAACTATGTGACTTGGAATTTTCAAATGGAATTACTTTTGGATGGTAATGGAATTCTAGGTTTTCTTAATGGTTCAATTTCTTGTCCAGCAAGATTTGATGCCTCTAATTCGGGTCATGATGTTGTTGATGATCCTCCTACTTTGTTTGATGCATATAAAGTGTGGAAAATTCATGATAAAGCTTTGAGGACTCTCATAACTGCTACTCTATCCACTGCTGCTTTGTCATGTGTGATTGGTTGCAAAAGTTCTAAGGAAATGTGGACTAATCTTCGTAAAAGGTTTGCGAATGTCACTCGAACTAGCATTGTACAAATGAAGATTGATCTTCAAAACATTAAGAAGGGATTTGAATCCATTGATGGTTATCTTCAACGAATTAAGGATGCTAGAGATCAATTAGCTAATGTTGGAGTGGTTATTTCTGATGAAGATATTGCAATTGTTGCTTTAAGGGCCTCCCACCTGAGTTTAATACAATTAAGGTTGTTATTCGTGGTCGTGAAACTTTGGTGTCCTTGAAAGAACTCATGTCACAGTTAAGGGCTGAGGAAGCCACATTGGAGGAAGTTCATAAGTCAGTTCCTGTCATGTCTGCTATGCATGCTCATACCTCTGGAACTGTTTATGAAGCTGGTGGTTCTTCTGGAACAAAAATCTTTAATTCAGGACAAAATATTTGTGGTTTTTCTGGAGATCAATCAGGTTCAATGATGCCTACTTTTCAGCCTACTTCTCAATTTCACCAATTACCATTACCTTCTCAGTTTCAACCATTACCCTTCCCTTCTTAGTTTCAACAGTTACCATTTCCTGGACACTTTGCTTTTGTGTCACAAAATGGTTCGGGTACTTATAACAATTTCAGGGGAAACAATTACAATCCAAAGGGTAAAGGCAAAAGGTTCTTTTCTGGTGGAAATCAATATTCCTCGCCACCTGCTGAGGGTAATCATTCTTATTCATAACACCATCCAGCTATGTTTCAACAACCAGGACAGAAATTGCAGACAAATCAGGGAAGTCAATCACTACAAATTTGTCAAATCTGTGATAAGAAAGGTCATTCAGCAATAACTTGTTTTCAACATGGTTGCCAAATCTGTCATCGAGTTGGCCATACTACTGCAACTTGTTTTGATAAAAACAATTTTTCTTCTCAAGGTCCAGCCTACACCCCTTCACAGAACTATAAACCATTCTCTCAGAGTTCTCAACAGTATCCTCCACAGATTCAGGTTCCTCATTCTTCAGGGTATCATCATGGTCATAACTTAAGCATGCCCTTCATGTCCTATTCATTAGGTCCTATGATGCACTCCAACACGTATTCTACACCTGTTATGCCTACTCAGTCCCCTTCACCAATTGCCATGAATGCTCATGCTAATGTCATGCCATCTGCACCTCAGCAATAATATTGGCTTGTTGACTCTGGAGCGATAAATCATATGACATAGGACCTGTCTAATCTTCAAATGGCAGCTCTTTATCCTTCCACAGAAACTGTCACTAGTGCTGGTGGTGAAGGTTTGAACATTGCTCATATTGGCAACTCTCAACTTTCCACTAAAACTCATAATTTTCGATTGAATTATGTACTTCATGTACCTCGATTGTCACAACATTGATTGTCTATGCATCAATTGTGCAAAGATAATAATTGTTGATGTATTGTTGATGAGTTTTCTATTTGTATACAGGACAAGGTCACCGAGATAACACTGTTTCACGGACTGAGTAATAATGTTGTCTATCCACTTCTTGTGCTTAAACAACCAACAACATTTCCAGTAGCATATCTTGGTAAAAAGATTTCTTCCACCCTGTGGCATTGTCGTTTGGGTCATCCTACCAATCAAGTAGTCAAAGCAACTCTTGATAAATCTTTCATTGATTTCAGTTGTAATTCTCTTTCTCAGCTTTGTACTTCATGTTTACATGGCAAGTTTACCAAACTTCTATTTCCTACCTATGCACCAAAGTTTGTCATTCCCTTTGAGGTTATACATACAGATGTATGGGGCCCTGCTTCTTGTTTGTCAATAGAGGGCTATAGGTACTATATGTCCTTTATCGATGAATGTACTAGATATACTTGGCTTTTTCCAATCTTCAATAAAGCTGCTGTGTTGGGTATTTTTGTTCAGTTTCAAGCCTTTATTTCTAATTCTTTTGCTGCCCAAGTTAAAATTTTGCAAAGTGATGGTGGTGGAGAGTATATAAGCAATGCTTTCCAAACTTTCCTTAGGGACAAAGGCATTTTACACCAGAAATCATGTCCTTATACCTCTGAGCAAAATGGGTTAGTTGAACGTAAAAATCGACCAGTTGTGGAAACAGCTATAACCTTACTTCAACAAGCCTCTTTGCCATCTAGCTTTTGGTACCATGCTTGTGCCACTGCCACATATCTTATTAATAAGATGGCTACTTCTACTTTGAAAATGCAGTCTCCTTTTGAAGCCTTATATCATTCTCCACCAAGGCTAGGTCATTTAAAGGTCTTTGGATGTGCATGTTATCCCTCACTAAAACCTTATAGAACAAATAAGCTTGAACCTAGGACTACTATGTGTATTTTCTTGGGATATGCAGCTCAATAAAAGGGATATATTTGTTATTCTGTCAAAGATAACAAATTGATTGTGTCTAGGCATGTATTGTTTGATGAAACCTAATTTCCTACCTCAAAAACAATTACTCCTACTGTGTCTTCTTTATCCATTCCTTCACCTTCCACATCCACGGTTATTCATCCCAATACTTTTGAGCATACTCTCATCATAACTATACCTTTACCACCTGCTTGTGTACCCCATTCCACTAATTCTTTCCCTAGTGTTACTCAGTCCACCTTTCTCAGACATGGTGATCTTGTCTCTACTGCTTCAACAAGTTCTGTGACAGCACCTCCATCAAATGTTGAGATGGCACTTTTCGAGCCAGCAGACTTACCAGATTCTGAGCTACATCCAGACACTACAACATCTCAAGTTTCAACCTTACAAATGATGTCACTTCCTCCTCATAATTCTTATCCTATGCAGACTAGATCAAAGTTTGAGATTTTTAAGAAGAAACAGGCCTACATTGCTACCAAGTCTGATTTTGATACAGAACCAAAGTCTTTTACTGCAGCTTCCAAATCTATTCAGTGGCAAACTACCATGAAGAAAGAAATGGATGCTTTGTTACAACAGAAGACTTGGAAACTTGTTCCGCTCCCTTCAAGTAAAAATTTGATTGGCTGCAAATGGATTTATAAAATCAAGAGGAATCCGGATGGTTCAATTGCCAGACACAAGGCTCGGTTAGTGGCAAAGGGTTTTTCTCAGGAAGCTAGTTTGGATTATTATGAAACTTTCAGTCCCGTGGTCAAACCAACCATTGTGCGGTTAATGTTGTCTTTAGCTGCAACTCATGGTTGGGAACTCAAGCAATTAGATGTCAAAAATGCGTTTTTACATGGGTTTCTTGAAGAGGAAGTTTACATGTCACAACCTCAGGGTTTTATTGACAAGAATCATCCTACCTATGTCTGTACGCTAGTGATGTCCTTGGATGGGCTAAAGCAAGCTCCCCGAGCATGGAATGATAGGTTCACCACCTTTCTACTCTCCTCGGGGTTTAAATCATCCTATGTTGATTCGTCCTTATTTGTTAAACATGATAGCAAGCATATTGTTGTGTTGTTGTTGTATGTGGATGATATCATTTTAACTGGAGATCATTCACCTTGTGTTCAATATGTGATAGCTAAGTTAACCACTGAGTTTGATATGAAGGATTTATGTGTACTACATTATTTCCTTGGCTTACAAATTGACTATCAAGCTCAGGGGCTGTTTGTGCATCAATCCCAGTATGTTCAAGATTTACTACATAAAACAGACATGATGCAGTGTAAGCCGTGTATAACTCTGTGTCATCCCAATCAAAACCTGCTGAATCATGGCAGTCCTTGTTACTCAGATCCCACCAATTATATAAGCATTGTAGGGGCTTTACAATACTTAACATTTACTCGGCCAGACATTGCTTATTCTGTGAATCAAGTGTGTCAATTCTTGCATTCACCCTTGGAGTCTCACTATATTGCTGTCAAGAGGATTTTGAGATATCTTCGAGGCACCTTAGGATGGGGTATATGTTTTAGACCTGGTTCATTAGCACTGAAAGCATACATGGATGCTGATTGTGCGGGTGATCCCAATGATTGACGGTCTACTAGGGGGTTTGTTATTTTTCTTGGCTCTAATCTTATTTCTTGGAGTTCTAAAAAACAGCACACTGTTAGTCGATCCTCAACAGAGGCCAAATACAGGGCAATGGCCTCTACTACTGCAGAAATTGTGTGGTTGCATCAATTATTAACAGATTTACATATTGACAGTCCTTATCCTTCTTTCTTGCACTATGATAATATATCTACCATGTCATTAGCCACAAATCCTGTTTTGCACTCCAAAACCAAACATATTGAAGTTGATTGTCACTTTGTGCGCGCACATGTTCAGCAAGGTGATATGATATTAACTAGCACTCAAATTAAACCCTCTTTTTATCAATTGTAGCAATGTATGTAAGTAGGGATCGTTCTAGACCGGGGATTAGGAGGGATTGCAAAATCACTTGGAATTGACTCAAATATGTAAGAACAAGTTTAAAATACTAAACTAGACTCAAAGAATGCAAAACTAAACTTTAAAACACCAAAACAAACCAAAAGACTCAAGACAACACAAAAACACTCAAAACTGCCCAGAAAGTGGTTTTAAGGCAGTTTTGGACTCTAAACAAGATTTTGACGAAAATTGAGTTTTATCTTGACCTAAGACACTTAAAAACACAAACTAAAACACTTACTAACTAATTTGACACTTTAAAACAAAGGGGGATTGGTTTTGGACGAATTTAAAAGCAAAACAAACTTTGTAAAATAGAACAGATTGTAAAAACGAATTTGATTTAAATGGATGAATGGAAGGCTAGCTAAGGGGTTCATCTCCACACATGTTATACTTGCATACAAAACGATTTCCAATTTCTTTTCAATAACCCATGAATTCTCAACGCCCCAAGTTAATTAGGTCTGCTTAAATTAACCTTCAGATTTTCCTAACGTTATTGAATTGGATGATTGCATACGACAACCCAAAGCATTCCCCACAAGTCCCCTACATGATTGCATAATAGAGATACAAGCAAGAATCATTAAGTTCTATGAAAACCATAAGCGTTGACGAAGCACTTGTTACTATGATTGCATGAAACTTATGCCAAGAATTTACTTAACACGATTGAGATCATCAACCTTTACTACTTGTGAATATAATTCCATAACGATTAGGTGAAATTTCCTTATATTCTAGCATTCAATTTATGCATGATAATTAAGCGTGCACTCTCAACCAACTCACACAAATCAATGTAATTCACATAGATAAGTAAATTGAATTCACAACTTATGAAACGCAATTGAAAGTAATCAAATCATATAGCAAGCATAATCATGTATTTCGAATCCCCCCTAGCCAAGGGGGGGTTTAGTTCCTCATATGCACAAAACAAAAAGAATTGAAATTAAACATTGAAATCAAAGGAAAAGAAACACCTAGAAATTCCAGCGACGCGAACTTGAATTGCATGAACTTCCGAGCTTCCTTCTCCTCATCCTTGGTGCGGCAAAGGTCTAGGGACAGGTTCTTTGGGGTTATGGATGGTGTAGAATGGTTATGGATGGATGTATGAGTGTTTAGGGGGAAGGGATGGTGCGGCAAAAGTGTAGAATGGTGTTTGGTGGCTGCGGCAAGAGTGTAGAATGGGTTGGACGAATTTCTGGAGTAATTGTGAATTGTGGTGAGTGGTGATCTGATTTAGGGGTTAATATGAGTATATATAGGCACTTAAAACCCTAGGGGAATCAGATATGGATTAGAAAAACCCAAATCCACAAGGAATTAGGTTAAAACAATCAGAAATTGCAAGGGAAAAGGGGTCCTAGGTGCGGCAGCAATGGGATAAGGTGATAAGGCTTCTAGAAAGCCTTGCAAGGCAAGGAATTAGGGCATCTAGAAGGTTAGGTGCGGCACCAATGTAGGGGTTTAGGGATAGGGCTTCTAGAAAGCCCCAAACTGATAGGAATTGTGCAAAACCCACGGCAAGGATGTAAACTTTCTAGAAACTTCTCATTTGTATCCTACAATGCTTAGGAGTCCTTCTAGCATTAGGAAAACATGTCTCAATCCTCTCTTGACTTGGAAATCTTCTTTGTAGCTGCAACTTGATGCCATTCGGGGTTTACATTTCCTACTCCAAGTAGGAAACCTTGTTTGAGTAGGAATCTTCATCTTCAAGGAATCCTAATTCAACTAGGAAACCCATTTTGACTAGGAATCCTAATTCAACTAGGATTCCAACTTCACTTAGGCGCTTTCCTACTTCGACTAGGAAACCTTATTCAAGTAGGAAACATCATCTTCAAATCTTCAATTTCGTCCATCCTCATGCTCCAAGCATATGACAGTCATTCCAAGCTCTAATTTGCTCCAAAAGGCTCCAAAATGCATCCTTTTGCATACTTTGCCCTTAGAACCTGAAAAGACATAAAACTAGCTCAAAAGACTACTTTACTAAGGAAAAACGCTATAAATGCACAAGAACAAGCTAAACTAAGGCGCATAAATATGCTCCTATCACAAGGCATCATTTCTCTACAATTTGTTGCTTATGCAGATCAGTATGCAGATATATTCACTAAAGGCTTATGTTCTCCTTTGTTTACAACTCATTGTTCCAATCTTATGCTTGCTTGTTATCGGCATAAGATTGAGGGGGAATGTTAGAGTGTAAGGTTGTTTTAGATTGTGACAAGTGTCAATTGTAAAAGAGTGTCATGTGTCAGTTTGTTATTGAGATCTTGTTCTTAGGAGTTAGTTTTACTGTGTGGTATTTATACTGTGAGATCAGGTTGTATTCTTTTCGATGAATGAAAAAATAGAAGTTGGTAAGTCGATTACCAGTTTCTCTCTCTATTTCTTGTGTATTCTTTCTTTCTCTAAGATTTCTTTGCTGTGTTGATACTAAATAGAGACGATTACCGGGGCTTCTCGGTTACTTGCAGGATGTCCGGGATCCTAATCATCGGGGTCTCTTCCGTTTCAGAGAAAAGAAGAAGTGGCGACCGCATCAAGCACGGCGGCGGTGACGGATGAAGAATCACAATGCGAAACGGTGACTTCTGAGCTCGCCGTTGTTGTAGAAATAGTAGAGAGAGAGAATTGGAGAATCGCTGGATCATGGTAGCTCATGGCTGTGTGTGGTGGTGACTATCCGGATTTGTGTGGTGGTGGGAGGCTTCGTTCGTCGGTTCGAGAGAGTTGCAGGCTTGCTGCAGTTGCTTTGAGAGAGAGACAGAGAAATGGTGGCTGTCCGTTGGGAGTGGGATGCTTGGAATGAGGGAGTGTGAGGAGACTCACATAATCCCTATAACCATGGACGGCCAAGATCAAATTTCAACAATCCAACAGTCTAACTTAATCCTAATAATAATTATATATATTTTATTTAGGGATGTGATATTCACACACCCCTTTTTCCTTCTCTCACACTTTTTTGGCTTTCGGCCGTAGGATCAGATGAATTAAAAAAGATCAATGGACAGAAATTAACAAGGGGTCTGTGAGAAGTAAAAATGGGCACGTGGATAGCACACCCCTTTAATTATATGGTTTCCGTAGTTAAGTTAGACCGAATTCCGTACCGAATATTTTGGGATTTTCGAGATTTTTTTCCATATGTACGTATGCGTCATGCAAGGTAGAAAAATTTGTCCAACGATCGTCTCATATAAATATTGGGTGCATTTTTCTCACCTACATTAATTTTAGTGTATTCTCACCATACAACTTATTAGATGTCATGTGTTACTTCTTATAACCCTAGTTATTTGTTAATTAAATATACAATTTTCAATTTTTAAAACTAATTTTAAACATTAAACTTAAAAATAAATAAATAAATAAATAACTCAAACCTTGCCCATCAATGTTTCGTTGCCCACCCACACCAACCATTCAATTGATTCTTCAAAGTTCCACCCACCCACCAAGCCAATCTACTTTGTGTGCATGGCGAATATGCCATGACTTCATCCTCCGCCCTCCCTCCTTTTTCTTCCACTGTAACAACAGCCGGAGACCACCACGACGACTACGCCTTTGCAACCATGAAATTCGATAGCAACGTCACCTAAAGAATCAGCCCTTTCTCTTTCTTACGAGGATATTTCTGTGCACGTACAGATTTGATTTTCCGATTTGGGATTATTTTCTTGCCGAGGACACATTTGTGGATTTTTTTCCTTTAAAGTTATGGATTGTTCACAATTTTCGTTAAATTTGTGGTGTTTTTTTTGGTGTGATTTTATCTGAAAGTAGATTATATTTTGTTTGATTGCAGAGTTTTTGGTTCTTAAAAATCTCCAATTTTTTTTAATTTGGTTTCCTCCTAATTTTATGTATTATTGATTGTTGCCTAAAAATATATGAAGGGTTTGCTCTTTTGATCGTGGACTAAAAGATTTGAATGAATTATGATAATCTCTTTAACTTTAATTAGCTTCAAATAGAAGCTCTGAGTTTTCATTTCTATGGAAGCATGGCGGAAAAACTATCCCCAAAAGATCTGTATTTTAATAATTAATTCATTTTAGACCCTTGAATACGAGTATCAAACGCTTCATAGATAGCATCGATGTTGGAGAACAATTCAGAAATAAACAAAATAACATAAATAAACAGAACTTGAATTCACAATTTTATTTCACAAAAAGTACTTGATGTACAGAATGAAAAGTATACAATAAATACAGAGATTAATATACGAATATCAACAATACTAACTTGATTACAGAAGGTAGAGGCTAGCGTAAAAGCTATGTCCTTCGAACAGTAATTCCGTCTCACTCCTGTGCTTGTAGTTCTATAACGCCTGCTCGACCAGGATACAACTACCTAATCCTACAACCCGCACTGGATTATAGAATTCTAGCGAATTGCTTTGTGTGTTTACTCTCTCTGGAAAGTTTGTACGGAAGAAAAGGAAGAAGAAGAGATGATTTGAATGGAACTGTGGACTTCAATTATATAGGCTATTTCATACCTCTTCAAATACCTTTTGGATGTATCTGAAGCTATACAACTCTTTCCAAAGAGTTGTGTCTTTAATCAAAACGTTTTTAATTAATTTAATTAAAAACTTAATTCGAAATTAAAACTAATTGATCAGATTAATTTTAATTACTAGGCACCAAGTACCTTGTCTTGATTAATTAATATTAATTAATATTAATATTATGGTATAATCATCAAGCCCAACCCACACAAATGGTGGCCCAAGCCTCAATTCTTATTCCAAGTGGTCCAACATCTAACAGATATTGTAAAAGACAAAACATATATAAAGGACATTGGGAATCTTGTTTTCTCCAATGTGGGACAAGAGTCTCAAAACTCTAACAATACCCCACATTTTGAGACGATTATGTGGTCCTAGTGAAACTGAGACACGAGAGTAAACAATAAATGTGACATACATCAGGAGAGGTGTCTTTTGGACTTGAACCTACCTTAGTATATACTTATCGGATTTACTAGATGACGTAGTGAATATAAAATCTTGAACTGTTCATCTCCGCGGTAAACCAAGACAATAAGTAAAACATATGCCACGCCAACACATCGCAAATTCATACGTTTGTGTTCATTTTGGTCCTAAACAAATCCTGGATTTATGAGAGCTTTAGAGAGTGTAGCCATGTAATTCTCATAAATGTGACCCCACATTTACTCTCATATAGGTGATATTGATTATGAATAGGCTGCTACTATTCCACTTGATTTACAAGTACCAATATCATTAAACTAATGTATCCTGTATCATCAGCAGTCACCACACTTCTTCCATCATAGGAATGGGTATGTAAGTGTGTGTCGTCTTGAATCTAGCCAAACCAGTTTGCCTATTGAACCTAGACCATGGGATCTCCAATCAACTAGGTTAGGTTTCCGTTTGGCAGTTTCATTTTACTCTATTGGCTTTAAACCCATTCCCCTCGATGTATGCTTAACTTGCTCTCTAGATAAGCCTTTAGTAAGCGGATCCGCAATATTATCTTTTGACTTGACATAGTCAATAGAAATTACACCACTAGAGAGCCATTGCTCTATTGTATTATGTCTTCGTCTAATTTGTCTAGACTTCCCATTGTATACACTATTTTAGCTCGATATTGTGCAGCTAAACTATCACAGTGTATACATATTGCCGTTACAGGTTTAGGCCATATGGGAACATCTTCCAAGAAATCTCTTAGCCACTCAGCTTCTCCTCCAGCCATATCGAGAGCTATAAATTCCGATTCCATAGTTGATCGGGCTATACATGTTTGTTTGGAAGATTTCCAAGATATTGCTGCTCATCCCAAAGTAAATAGATATCCACTTGTGGATTTCGTATCAGTACTATCCGATATCCAATTCGCATCAGTGAATCATTCGAGCACAGGAAGATACCTCGTATAATGCAATCCATTATTCATTGTATGCTATAAGTATCTCATAACTCGAATTAAAGCTTCCCAATGATCATGCCCAGGATTGCATGTATATCTACTCAATCTACTCACGGAGTATGCTATATCAGGCCTTGTACAGTTCATAATGTACATAAGGCTTCTAATAACTTGTGAGTATTCACGTTGAGATATAGCATCACCTTTATTTTTCTTAAGTTTGCTATTGGCATCAAAAGGAGTAATTGCATCCTTACTTTCCAAATGACCATATTTCCTAAGTGTAGCTTCTATATAATGGGACTGAGTAAGAATATATCCTTCTTGGTTTCTTTTTATTTTTACACCAAGAATCACATCAGCTAGTCCAAGATCTTTCATATCGAAATTTGATTTCAATATCTTCTTGGTCCAATGTATTATCTCTTTGTTAGTTCCCATTATAAGCATATCATCTACATATAAACACAACATAACGCAAGCATTATTTTGAGTTTTTGTGTAGACACACTTATCACACTCATTTATCTCAAAACCGTGTGTGATCAGAACATGGTCAAATTTTTCATGCCATTGCTTTGGAGCTTGTTTAAGCCCATATAGCGATTTCACAAGTTTACACACTTTGTGTTCTTTACCTTTAACTACAAACCCCTCGGGTTGTTCCATATATATTTCCTCATCTAAGACTCCATTTAAGAATGCAGTTTTTACATCCATTTGATGTATTTCCATGTTATTGAGTGCAGCTATAGCAATCAATAATCTTATTGAAGTAATTCTCGTTACAGGTGAGTATGTGTCAAAGAAATCCAAACCATGCTTTTGACGGTACCCTTTAGCTACCAAACGAGCCTTATATTTGTCAATTGTACCATCTGATTTTAATTTCTTCTTAAAGATCCATTTGTACCCAATTGGCTTATTGCCAGGGGGCAAATCGACTAATTCCCATGTATGATTTTGCATAATGGAATCTATCTCACTGTTAACTGCATCCTTCCAAAATGGAGCTTCAGGAGTGGACATGGCCTCCTTGAATGATTGAGGTTCTGTCTCGGTTAATAAGGTCACAAAATCAGGCCCAAAGTCCTTTCTAATTTTTGACCTTTTACTTCTTCTAGGTTCAAGTTCTTCTTCTTGAACTCTAGACGAGGTTGAACCATCATCATGTTCTCTAGGTTCGTTAGTAACCTCAGATACATCATCATGTAATCTCTTTTTTAATAAATTAGACTTGCCTATTTTGTATGAAAAAATATCCTAAAAATATATTGCATTTATAGATTCTATAATAGTATTGACATGTATATCACTTATTTCGGAATGAAAAACTAAGAATCTATAAGCCGAACTATTAGATGCAAAACCAATAAAAACACAATCAATAGTTTTAGGTCCTAATTTTGTTCTTTTTGGCAATGGAACTTGTACTTTTGCCAGACAACCCCACACTTTAATCAATTTAAACGTAGGGGTTCTTCCTTTCCATAATTCATATGGTGACTCCTTTCTCGTCTTAGGTGGAATTCGATTCAAAATTTTATTTGCAGTAAGTAAAGCTTCACCCCACAAATTGTGTGGAAGCCCAGAACTATTCAACATAGAATTAATCATGTCTTTAAAAGTCCTATTTTTCCGTTCGGCAACACCGTTTTATTGTGGTGTATAGGGGGCTGCTGTTTGATGAATTATGCCATGTGTGGCACAAAATTCAGCAAAAGCATGAGACTCATATTCTCCTCCCCTATCGGACCTTAAGACTTTAATCTTCTGGTTAAGTTTAGTCTCAATTTCTGCCTTATATGTCTTAAACATATCCAAGGTCTCATCTTTGCTATGAAGTAAATAAACATAACAATACTTACTGAAATCATCTATAAATGTTACATAATAATTCTTTCCACCACGAGTTGGATATGATCTAAAATCACACAAGTCACTATGAATTAAATTTAACAAATCATTGGATTTTTCATGCACTGATTTAAAGCTTTGACTTGCAAATTTCGATTATGTACAAGTTTCACATTTAACATTATCTAGATAATCAATTTTGGGTAGCAAACCTAAATTATGCATTCTAAAAAGAGAACGGAAATTTACATGTCCTAATCTAGAATGCCATAAATTAGAAGAATCAACAATATAAGCAGAAGCATTATTTATTTCATTCATAGCATTAGCAAGTACATTGAGTTTGAATAATCCATCAGCAAGGTAGCCCTTTCCCACAAACATTCCCCCTTTAGTTAATACAAACTTATTGGACTCAAATACTAGTTTGAATCCCTTATTACTAAGGATAGGACCAGAGACAAGATTCTTCCTTATATCGGGGACATGCAACACATCAAGAAGGGTTAATTCATTTCCAGAAGTGAATTTCAGAACACACTTCCCTATTCCAGCCACAACAGATGCGGATGCATTTCCCATAAACAGTTGCTCGTTTCCCTCTATTTTCTGGTACGAAGAAAACATTTTTCTGTCACCACAAACATGGCGAGTCGCACCGGTATCTATCCACCAATCAGCGTGGTCAGATATGAGGTTGATTTCAGAAATCATTGCAGCCAGGGCATCCACATTGTTTTGAATCAGGTTTGCGCGGTTGTTGTTGCCTTGATTTCCAGGACCTTGATCCCTTCGATGGCGACATTCTTGAGCCCTATGGCCTTGCTTTCCACAAACCCAGCAACTTCCCTTGATTTTCTTGAAGTCTTTGCCTTTTGTACCAGGGATAAAGTGGCTTTCCTTCTTCTTAGTTTTCTGGAATTTTGGCCTTTGCTTTGATGAACTTCCTTCAACAACATTCACCTTGGCTTCCATGCTCGAAACCAGGCCCTTCTCATTCTTTCTGTTATCTTCCTCAATTCTCAGCCTTACAATGAGATCCTAAAGGGTCATCTCCTCTCGTTTGTGCTTGAGATAACTCTTGAACTCTTTCCAAGAAGGTGGCAGTTTTTCTATAATGGATGCCACTTGGAAAGACTCATTGATTACCATCCCTTCAACATGAATGTCATGGATGATTTTCTGGAGATCTTCAGTTTGAGAGACAATAGACTTAGAATCCACCATTTTGTAGTCCAAAAATTTGCCCATGACAAATTTCTTTGAACCAGCATCCTCGGTTTTATATTTTTTCTCAAGTGATTCCCAAAGTTCCTTGGCTGTTTTGCACACCCCGTTGACATCATACAATGAATCATCTAATGCATTAAGAATATAGTTTCTGCAGAGGAAATCATTATGTTTCCAGGCATCTATAGCCGTCAAAGTTTCTGCAGAAAAAATATTTTCTCCATCTGCAATAGGTTCAGTCTGGTGCACAACATTAGCCAAATTCAATGTTGTCAGATAAAACAGCATTTTTTGCTGTCATCGTTTGAAGTCTCCGCCCTTAAATTTCTCGGGCTTCTCAGAAAGAGGTTTAGTTCCTGATTGTTCCATACTGTTCGAAGATTGTTGGAGAACAATTCAGAAATAAACAAAATAATAGAAATAAACAGAACTTGAATTCACAATTTTATTTCACAAAAAGTACTTGTTGTACAGAATGAAAAGTATACAATAAATACAGAGATTAATATACGAATATCAACAATACTAACTTGATTACAGAAGGTAGAGGCTAGCGTAAAAGCTATGTCCTTCGAACAGTAATCCCGTCCCACTCTTGTGCTTGTGGTTCTATAACGTCTGCTCGACCAGGATACAACTACCTAATCCTACAACCCGCACTGGATTATAGAATTCTAGCGAATTGCTTTGTGTGTTTACTCTCTCTGGAAAGTTTGTACGGAAGAAATGGAAGAAGAAGAGATGATTTGAATGGAACTGAGGACTTCAATTATATAGGCTCTTTCATACCTCTTCAAATACCTTTTGGATGTATCTGAAGCTATACAACTCTTTCCAAAGAGTTGTGTCTTTAATCAAAACGTTTTTAATTAATTTAATTAAAAACTTAATTCGAAATTAAAACTAATTGATCAGATTAATTTTAATTCCTAGGCCCCAAGTCCCTTGTCTTGATTAATTAATATTAATTAATATTAATATTATGGTATAATCATCAAGCCCAATCCACACAAATGGTGGCCCAAGCCTCAATTCTCATTCCAAGTGATCCAACATCTAACAAATATTGTAAAAGACAAAACATATATAAAGGACATTGGGAATCTTGTTTTCTCCAATGTGGGACAAGAGTCTCAAAACTCTAACAATCGCAACTTCAAGTTCATTCTGAAAGCAGAAAGTGCTTTTGGCTCATATTAAAGCAGTTGATAAAGTTATTCTTCTTGCTTGATATTTAGTTCGTATTTTGATCTTCGACCAAATTCCCAGAATCAATCCAACATATATATGTTTTTCATTACTCTTTATTAAGAGTACCCTTTTGTGCATATAATTCATCAGCATATCTCAATCAAAGTTGTATATGATTTTGTATAGAGAGAAAGCGGCTGGGATATGAGCAGTAGGCGTTTTTACAAGGATGACGAAAATTTCGCAGAAGACGGTGTATGTTGATGAGTTCGAGAAAAACAAGATAGCATCTCGTTTGAAAAGAGCAATAAGAGTAATTTTGGGTCCATCAAAAGTTCGATCTCATTGATGCAAAGCTTGAAGAGCATTAGATGTGAGGATCCAAGCAATGTCCCGGTTGTGGACACAAGCTCGAAGGAAAGCCGGTACGAGTAATCATATTAATCCAACAATTAATATTCTTAGCTTGGCATACTGTTTGGTAGTAATTATTTAGAATATGAAGTAAAATTTTATGCAAATATAAAAAGGGTCCATCTTTATCTTTTACTTTAATTTGTTTGTTTAGTTTTTTATTTGGGTGCTTTAATTCCATGTTTTTAGTTGAAATGTAATTAAATGGGATTTGTTACACCCATCCTGCATAATTAACCTCCGGGTGGGAACTTGGGTGAGCTCATGTTCTAGTTTCTCTTTCACATCTTTCAAACATAATTCAATACCTAAAAATTCAAAAGTTGATCAACTAAGAGGCAAAAAATTGTATTAATTAGTTGTACAAAATTGTACCATGACACTTGATAGAAAATTGACTATGTATAGGCTGTAATACAACCTTGCATATATGGTGAATTTATGATATCAAGAACCACTCACTTTACATCTTATTAACTTGCTATAAAATTTCCCACTTAGTACTATGGTCTAGTGATATTCTTCTTCACTTGTAAGTGAGAGGTCTTAGGTTCGATTTTCGCCAAATGCGAATTTGAATCAAATTATTGTTAGCCTATTGTGAGGCTAAGCTCATCCCCCTCCCCCTTAGTATAAATAAATCGTCTTACAAATAAATAAATAAAATAAAATAAGCAAACTAACTAACAAACAAACTTGCTATACAATTCAATTCACAAGCAAATATAAAAAATAATAATAATAAATAAAAGATTTTTGCTTCTTTTCTTCTTTTTTTCATCTTCTGCCCATGTACGAATCCCTCACGGCTATGGGAAGTTACAAACCTTTGAAATCCCTCACAATTATACAGTAATGTGGAACGGAAGCCACCGAATTCTTATGAAATATACTTTTTTTTTTTCTTTTCTTTCGTCACATGATGATATTAGATATGTTTGGGTTATGAGTACATCATACATTCATATATTTTTGTTGAACATTTGCCAGAATTATATATCTGGAGGGGGAGAAACATTTGTACAGCCAAACAGTCACCTTCAACCCTAACCTTAATCTATATAACTTGGTGCATACCATCCTTCCCTTCCCTTTTCAAGCAGCAAAATAGTGGAAACGTTGGAGGTGTCTGTGGTCTTTTCATTTAGTTGGTCTGGTGCTTAAGTTTGCACCGTACTACTCACTTCGTAACCCACGGCTTCAATGAATCCACTATTTTTCTCACTCTTTTTGCTTATTGTGGAATTTGGGTTCTATTTTTTTGGTGATTTTTATTGGTTAATTGGTTTTGTTGCAGGTTAGAGCAGTCGCGGTTCAAAAGATACTGGTAGGATTCAGACCGGTATGTTATGGAATTCATAATTTAGTTTTGCTGAATTTTAATAAGCTTCTTTTGCTGAATTTACTTTTAATTACCTTTTTTATGGAATTCAAAATTTGAGTTGATTAAAATTGTTAATTTGTTATGATTTGTTGTCATATAGTTGATTAGTTAGTAATTAAATGCAAATATTTTGCTTTAACTTTTTAAGAATCCAGATATTTTCCAAATCACGATCTGATTGGGTTGCATATAGTCTTACATGTAATAAATGAAATTTCAAACAAGTATGTTGGTGCTGAAATTGACGATTTGGTGCTGAAATTGACGATTTGAATAAATTATTTGACAATCCTGATCTAAGATGTGGGAGTGTAGTTGGATTGCAATGTGGGTTTAATTGGGGTTCCTTTTGTTTGTTTGTTAATGGCACCAAGTTGTGGTTTTTGCTTGATTCATTGTTTGGTTTACAATATGAACTTGAAAGGTGTAATATTAAAAAAAGTACACCCCATCTACAGAAAAACGAACAAGAAAGAAGAGTGAATTACTTAGTGGCAATAGAGAACAACGTCAAAATTAACCAAGATACATTTTCTATGTAATATATTTGTACAAACATCTTCTTTTTCCTTATTGAACATATGTAATAGATTTTGATATATTTACTATATTTCACACATTTAATCAGTTTTAAAACCCGCAGCATTACGCGGGCTAAATTGCTAGTTAAGTCTATATGAAGGGGAAAAAAGTACAAACTTTTGAGAACCAAAATTAAGGTTGGTGTTGTGAACATTTCTAGTTTAAGTATGATTGTGTAAATCCTAGATTAGATTTGATTCTAATTATCCTTTCCTATTACAACTTGTATTACTTGGAGAAGAATGAATATCTTCTCTCCCTTTACTACTATAAATAAAGGCACAATGTAGGAGGGATAACAACACACATTCTCCTACAATTCTACAAACACACATCTCTCTTCCCTCTCTCCTGTGCCGCCGGCCCCTCTCCCTTTGTCAGATAAACATAGACCACAACACGTTATCAGCACGCTCCTACCGCTGCGCTTAGGAATCTGACGTTGGAGAATTTTTTTTTCTGCATCAAACCAGTTCATCCATATCATCACGCAATCAGGTTCTTTCCAATCAACGGCTTTTAACTCGATATTT
Organism: Malus baccata; assembly: GCA_006547085.1. Lineage (NCBI taxonomy): Eukaryota > Viridiplantae > Streptophyta > Magnoliopsida > Rosales > Rosaceae > Malus > Malus baccata. Next base: position 1,109,469 of record VIEB01000017.1, read on the forward strand.
TGCAAGTCCTGATAGCATGAACATTCACCATGATGCATGACCTAACTTTACGTTTAACGTATTTTAGATTCTACATAAATTGTGTATGCCTCATAACCAAAATTGCTGCAATTATGTGAATTTGATATTTTTCATGAATTAAATCTTACATATGTGCATGCATTGAAACTATTATTTGCATATGCATTAAAGTAAATATGTGATTCATTGAATTATATATGCATATAATTATATTTGAATTGAAAAAAAAACATATCGGGAATTCTAGGGTTAATTCGAACCCATGCCATCAAGCTCGCAGCCTGCATCGATCCTCCAAGCCAAAGACCACGGCTGGAGCTTCTGCTCCTCGCCCAAACCTTTAACCCCGACACCCAGCAGGTGTCACCACCAATCCATCACCATGCTGCACGGCCTGCAGCCGTGCCTAGCCTCCTCAAACGACCTGCAGATCGTCCACGGTGTCCTATGGCCGAAGATTTTCTCGAATCTCGTCGGAATTTCTTTGAAATCCTGATTTGCTTCATAGGGTTTTTGATAGCACGACGAGATTTAGTCAATCTCTATTCTCATTTAGGTCACACGAGTTTTGCCGAACCCTAGAGCCCCGAGGACAGTCGCTTGAAGCGACGTCGGTATCCCCCCGGTTCAATTCCGACACCCAGCGCCGTTGGGGTGTCCTGGTTCCCTGCAACCCGAGCCCTAATGGGCTCCTGTTCCTCGGCCCGTACAAAAAAAAAAAGAAAAAAAAACATTTTTTTAAGCCAGCTTGAAGTGGCCCACGAAAAAAAAAACAGTTTTTGGCTACTTAAAGCAGCCCAGTCCACCCCGTGAGCCTGCAGCTTACCCCGAGACCCTCCCCAACCCAATTTTTTTAGGCATATGTCTCACGGACCAATTTTTCAAGCCATCCATGGCTTAGTGTTTTCTTTTGGACCTCGAATTTCTTTTGTCTAAATTATTTTAGACTTAATGGGTTTCATATTTTTCCCACATTTTTAATGTGGCCCGAAGTCTAAATAATTAATTCAATTATAATTATACACCTAAAAGTTATATTTCTTGCATATACTTGTTGCATATTTGTTTACATATATATTTGCGTTTGCCTGCAGGAATATATGAACATGAAGTTCATAATTACTTTGAAACCTGAAGTTTCTTATAAACATTCCTTGTTTGAAAACCTGAAGTTTTCACTTAAACATATCACCCATGAAAGCCCGAAGTTTTTCATGCAAAATTAAACCAATACATGTCTATTAGAACCTGTATGTTCTACTTCTATGTGAATGGATTGATTTTTTCTCCATTACACTAACCACATCTTGTCCATCTATTTTGTGATAGGAACATGTCGAATTTGAACAAACTCGACTTCACCGCTTTAAAGGTCTCTGGAAGGAACTACCTCAAGTGGGTTCAAGATGTGAAGCTCCACCTCACTGCAAAGAACTTGCGTCTTGCTATTGAAGAAGCAACAGATAAACCTGTTGGCGAAGCTGAAAAAGCCACTGCTATGATCTTCATCCAAAGACATATCCATGACGCTCTGCAAACTGAGTACCTTGCTGAGGAGGATCCACGTGCATTATGGGTCACTTTGGCTGATCGTTTCGATCACCAAAAGGACATATTCTTGCCTGAAGCAAGTCATGACTGACAGCACTTACGCTTCCAAGACTTTAAGTTTGTGAATGAATATAATTCTGAAGTTTTTCGAATCCGATCACTTCTCAAGTTTTGCAATGAAACTTTGACTGAAGAGGATCTCCTGGAGAAGACCTACTCGACCTTTTATGCCTCTAATATTGTCTTGCAACAACAATATAGAGCTCAGAAGTTCACCAAGTTCTCAGATTTGATCTCTGTTTTACTTCTTGCTGAAAAACAAAACCAGCTGTTGATGAAAAATCATCAAGCTCGACCTATTGGGGCTACTGCTGTGCCTGAAGCACATTATAGCACTAATCAGCACCCAACACGCCAAAAGAGGCATGGTAGGGGCGGCCAAAAGCCATCCCACAAAGGTCAACAAAGCCTAAGCCCATCTAAGGGAGGAAACAAAGCCCAGAAGCGCCCAAACCTTGCTCCTAAGACCCCGAACTTCAAGAATAAGGGCAAAGCACCCAAAACCATGGATGACGATATGTGCTATCGTTGTGGTTCAAATGACCATTGGTCCCATGTAAGGTCTAAAATGCCGATATTATCGACGATAATATCGGTTTTTCGGGTTACCGATATTTTAATCCTTATCCAAGCAGTTTTTGACAAAATATCGCGATATTTTTGGATACGTACGAATCAGAGAAGAACGTCGGAAATGGGTGTGCCGATTCCCGAGCCGATTTCGTCCCAAAAACCTTGCAAAAACACGATTAAGATCAAGATCTAAGCTACAGAACGATTGAAAACACAACCACAATTCATATGCATGAATCAATCGAAGAGGTAAGAAGGTGAGGGACCGGGAGTTGACCTAACCACCGACGACGATGGCGACGACGAATGTGCTACCTTCGTCATAATCCCCTAGAGCAGTACAAGCTCTTTGGATTTTGTTCACCAACGAGATCAGGTTCTTCATTCTTGGCTTAGGAAGTTGGTGGCGGCGGCGACGACTACAGCATCAGAATTAGATCGCCTGGATCTGAGGCGCGCTCGAAACTTTGACGTTCAAAGACCTAGATCTGCGGTGGAGACGATGACGAGAGGCGAGGGGCGAGGTCTCTGTGCGTGTGTGTGGGAGAAGGGAGAAGAGAGATCGAGAGATCTCTGTGTGTGTGTGTGGGAGAATGGAGAAGGGAGAGAAAAGAGAAGGATCGAGAAAGAGAGAAAGACCTCAGTCTCTGTCGGAGAGAAGAGAGAATGATCGAGAGAGAGAGAGACCTCAGTCTCTGTCTACGTGTGTGATGTGTGTATGCGTGTGTGATCTGTGTGTGCGTGTGTGTTGGCATGTGAGAGTCTGTGTGTGTGTGTGTATGGGTGGCGTGTAAGAAAAAAAAAACATCTAAATAATTCAACTTTTACTGCTTTTACATGTACAATTTTTTATAGTCTGTGACTGTGTGTTTAAACTTTTTTCATTAATTACTACATATTTTCTAGCTTGCTATATAATCAACTTAAATCAGTTAAATCCATCATGCAATGCATTTCCTTCCAATGTTTTGTGATAAACTAATAGATAATTGACTAAATAAACATCCTGCAAAGTTTCAATAAAAATTTTCAAGTTTTTCTTACAATTTCCGTGGTTTCCAAATTATTTTTATCGATATCGATAATATCCCGATATTTCCATCGATATTTTCGTGTTTCTGGACTACCGATATTTCTGATATTACCGATATTTAATACCTTGCTTAGTACTAATCTAGTAGTATTTTTATCCACTTAAATGAAAAGTCTTAAATATGAAATTATAGTAGTTAATTGATGGACCTAAGTGCACACTAGGGAATAAATTATAGATTAGAGCTATAATTATTCCAAAAGAAAAGTAAAACCTTTTGCTATAGCTCTTTTCAATAGGCTAGTGTCCTCCTCCTCCATGCTATGTGATGTAACGACCCGTCTTTAAATTTTACGGGTTTACGAATCCGTAAGATTACTTTCCTTTTTATTCAGATATTTTAATTATTTTATTAATTTATTTGGCCCGTGGGGCCCACACCTCACCCAAAGCCTCCACTCTCTTCCTACCACTTGTCCCTCTTCCTTCACCCTCCCAGATCTCTCTCTTCCCTCTCCTCTTTGCTCTCTCTCGAACTCTCCTTATCTCCCTCTCATATCTCTGATACTTTCTCACTCATCTCTGTGCACCGTTGCACCACCACCATAGCTCACATTCCTTCCCAAGCCCAAAGCTTAAACTCGAGCAACTCTCAGACCTCGCATCACAGAAAACAAGAAATGAAGAACTCCGGTGAGTTCTCAAAATTTTTCGATCGAGGTAAGACTCGAAATACCTTCAATCTCTACCCCTTTGACGTTCAATTTTTGAATTGTATACGTGTTGTGACGACATTTGGGTGCAAAAATCACATCGGGGAAGACTTCCCCATTTTTCGGGAAGAAACCCGACAGCTTTGAGCCATTTTCCGGCCACGACAGGACCTCGTGCTGGTATATTTCTATTTCTCTCCTCCGTAGCTTTATTTTGGTATATAATATGACTAGGTTTCGTTAGGTTTTAGTGTTGAACGAAGCTTGGAAGCTCCGGCTTTCTTCTTCGTGGAATCCGGTCGACCCATGACCTGAAAACCAGGTCAACCCGACCTACAACCCAAAGCCCAGTGACCTGGATCCGTGGGTCAGATCCGACCCGGATCTGCGGGTCAAATCCGACTCGGATCTGCGAAATCGGCCTAAGCCCATATCCGACCCGAGATCCGACCCAGGTCCATTTCTGAAATGGGAGAGAATATTCCGTTAACTCATAGTTAACTTTAACAGAATATTCCTTTTGATGAGGGAATATTTCGTTAAAGTTAAATGTTGACTTTAGTTAACTTTTTCAAAATTTTCCCGAAAACCTTCCTAGACTAATTTCGACGCCCCGAGGCCGTTTTTGACAACCATTTAGTGAAATTCCAAAGATTTAACGTAGTTGACCAACTCAGCGTCTTGGTTGGCTTTTTAGGGTCAACTGTTGACTTTTCGTTGGCTTTTTACAAAATTTATACGGGACCTTTCTTATAGTAATTCGATGCCTTGAATCCAAATTCGTGCTCCGTTTTCCCAAATTCAATCGTTATAGTAGGGTTTTATTAATTTGTTCCCTTTATTATGCTTAGGTACTTTTAGCATTGGTAATCTGTATTTGCTCGTTTGAGTAGCTCTTCGGCAATGGAGTATCTGTGAGTGGATCCCTTCTCAAATTGCATGTTTTTATAAACTATTAGGCTTGCATTCATGAAAAGCATATTCTTATAATTCTACGTTTTATGAATTATTTATGCCTTATATTTGAGTTATATTGCTTTTACGAATTCTTTATGAAGTTCTATATTTATGATTTCTTGGAGAATTTATGAATGGCTTTTATGAAGTATTCATGATTCATTGTTTTAAGTTTATGAGAACTCGTATTTATGGAAATCACGTTTATGGATTTATGAGATTTGGATCTTAAGTGATGTAGGACAGAAATCCGATTATTTCACATGCAATAAAACTAAAAGAAGGAAGTGACGAGCAATAAATGATTGAAGAATTGGTAATTCACATGTTAATAGATTATTTGCTACGGTCATATCTCTTGATGTAGAACAAATGGCAGAATGGATTGAGGAGGAGATGGACTGTCGGAAGACAAATGGACGCAATCATAAAAAAGGTGTTCAATTCTCCCACAAAAGTGGCTTGAGCCATCTTTTGCAGAAAGTCATCAAAACAGCAGTCTATTAATAAATGGAGTCTTTTGGGGTTTAAAGGGCTTTATTATATGTCAGTTATTTTCATTTTAATTTCCTAAGTCTTTTGAGTTTTCCATGAGGTTGTAAAAGGCTTATTTAAGCCATGACTTTGTAATCATCTTTTTATCTTTTAATCAATTAATCAATTATCTTTTGGGATTTCTATCAAATTGGTGGACTCTAATAACTTTGTTCTACAAGGGATTACGCTGGTAACCTTTTCATTGCTTCATGTTGCGTCAATTGGTATCAGAGCAGGGATTTGCCCTGTTCTAATGGCAATCGATTGTCGGAGAAGATATACCTTAAGCGACGTTGATCCCGAGGTTGTTACAATAGATGTGGTGTGCACAGAGGGAATTGCCCCGAGCCAATCTCATATAGTTGATGTTGAAGATATTCCTATTTTCTTCGGAAGTGATTGCATTGAAGGTTTTCTCTTATTGGTTGATGATGTAGAGAAACTTTTCAAGACACAACTAATTTCGGAAAGAGAGATGGTGAAGATGGTTGCTTCTTGTTTAGATGGTGATGTGGGTTTATGGTATGATCATATGCAAGAATCTAGGCGACAACAAGGTAAAAGTCCTATACAAACTTGGCGTTGGTTGAAGCGACTAATTGTTAAGCGATTCTTTTCCGATTTATACGAATTGTATTTGGAAAAGACGGGTCAACCAATCATCAGAAAAGAAGCTAAAGTGATGGAGAATGATATATCATTATGCCAAGAACCAGTGGAGGCCAAGGTGGAAGAAAAAGAACAAGTAACTTGGAGAAAATCTTGTTGATGAAGATCTCCCGAAACATGACAACTCAGAAGTGGAGAATTAAGAAATTCAAGGTATGAGTGAATCAAAATCTATCATGACTTTCGAGAATCATGAGTCTAGTAAATTGGATTTAAATTCTATTGTTGACCAAACAAGAGAATTGGGTAAGGAAGAATATTTTGATTCCCAATTGCCATATTTCAATCTTATTTATGGAATGGAATTAATTTCATGATTATTCCACCCAAGTATACCGAAAGCTAGGCTTCTCAAGTTGAAGAATTTATTTTATAAACAAGGGAGTTGTCTACTAGCTATCAAAAGTGTTTCAAGACGAACTTGAGGTCGAGTTCCTTTCAAGTGGAAGAGTCTGATGTAGGACATAAATCTGATCATTTCACGTGCATTAAAACTAAAAGAAGGAAGCGGCGAGCAATAAAGAAAAGTGATTGGAGAATTGGTAATTCACGTGTTAATAGATTATTTGCTATGGTCATATCTCCTGATGTAGAACAAATGGCAGAATGGATCAAGGAGGAGATTGACCATCGGAAGACAAAGGGACGCAATCATAAAAGAGGTGTTCAATTCTCCCACAAAAGTGGCTTGAGCCATCTGTTGCAGGAAAGTCATCAAAACAGCAGTCTACTAATAAATGGAGTCTTTTGGGGTTTCAAGGGTTTTATTATATGTCAGTTATTTTCATTTTAATTTCCTAAGTCTTTTGAGTTTTCTAAGAGGTTGTAAAAGGCTTATTTAAGCCATGGATTTGTAATCATCTTTTTATCTTTCAATCAATTAATCAATTATCCTTTTGGATTTCTATCAAACTGGTGGACTTCAGTAACTTTGTTCTACAAGGGATTACGATGGTAACCCTTTCATTGCTTGGTGATGCGTCACTAAGTTTGATATGAGATTTTGAGATATGTTTTCTATGCTTATCTAGTGGATAATCATACAACACATGCACACAACCTGTGTATGTATACGTCTATGGCCATAGGACACAATTGAGGATATTTATGACATATTGCCAACTTCATTGGCGAAACCAGTGTCGGACAGCTTCACTAGCCACGACTATTGTCGGTGTGTTATGTTTATACTTATATTTTCTTCTCTGGCGTAACCTAGAGTCGTACACCTTCACCTTTGGGTGATGGGGCCTACCATGTTGCTTTACTGGTGTAACCTAGTGTTGTACAGCTTCACCTACGGCGATGGTTATGCCTTCGGGCGACTATGATACCCCTAGTTGAGTATATTGCTGAGATGATTTTACAAGATTCTTCAAATTTGCCTTTGGGCGTTTCGATACGATTTTCAGAGATGATTATTGATACAAACATTTTTGGCATGTTAGAGTTTTTAGAAAAACCTACCTACTATGTAGTATTATATGAGTTTTCAAAATAAGGGGTTAGTATGTTTAGAAAGAGAAATTGGTTTTCTTATTAGTATTATTATAAACTATGGTCCACTCATCCTTTCGTTTTTACGCCCCCTTCAGGATTTAGAATCGAGGCGTACGATCATGACGTCAAGGCACTTCTGCATAGGTATCTTCAAGTCTTCTCAGTGTAGAACCGATTTCCTTGTTCGTAAATTTTTATAATAATCTTTCACATTATGCTTGCTTAGTTGTATGCTCTAAACACGTTTCCGCATTTGTGTATTTCTTTATAGTTACATTTTTTTATTCACTTTCGTTTACGGATACAACTTACATGCATGTTAAAATGGCTTCGTCATCTTCGGATGTCAGCCAGCACATGCCTACCTTGGTATTTGGGGATATCAAGGTTGGGGTGTGTCATGTGAAGTTAAACTTTGATGGGTCAGTTAGTTTGGAGAGAGCGGCAACTGTTTGTTCTTAGAAATGAGGAGGGGCGACCGGTTGGAGCTGGTGCATTAAACCTCGATGGTGCCTCCATATCGGTTGCAGAGGTCGTTGCTTCAAAGGAAAGGCTTATGTTCGCCAAGCGCAAATGTGTGAATAAACTATTGGTGGAAGGGGATTCCAAGCCGATCATCTAGATGGTGCAAGGTGTTTGGATGCCCCCTTGTCATCTTAAACCTATTGTCGGGGATATTAAATGGCTGGCTTCTAAATTTCAGTTATTAGTTGGAAGCACATCTTCAGGGAAGCAAATTTCTTGGTAGACGAGTTAGCTCATGTGGGTCTCTATGTTGCTAACCCACATTTATGGAAGGAAAATTTTACTTCATTGATTATCTCATCCTCATGGATAAATTTGTGAACACCGCAAATGATGTGGAATTGCTTATCAAGAAAGGAATTGTTGAAAATCAGCTTGGTGACAACAATGAGGTGTCTACTATGATTAACAGCCTTGGCAAACGTGTTCTGTTGAACAGACACGAATTCTATTATGCTACTCTTACAAAAAAGCTCGACAAGTACTACAAAAAGCCATGGAACAAATGGAAGGCAGATCAGAAACAAAATTTCGCAGATCTGAAATAAAAATATTTCAACTCACCTTGGACAACTATTTCTGTCATTGCTGCTACTTTGATGATCATACTCACTTTCATACAAACGGTGTGTTCTATTTCCCAATGCGCTCAACGCTAAGTTTCCCATTTAATTTCTTCCTCTTTTTCCCATTTAATTTCTAGTGTGCACTATATGTACTTATTAATTTGCAGTTGCTTGTCTATGTGTGAAACTTAAATAATATGTCTCCTTTGTACTTACAATAAAATAAAATAAATAAATAAATAATATGTTGAGGAAAAGTCTCATTGTAGCTTTTCACCATGAGAAAGGTCATAGTGAGATTCATGAGTTTCATTTGACTGCTCATCAATTTTTAATGTAGTGCTCACCAATTTCAAATTCAGGCATCCCAAGTGTTGCACCAAATCTTAAAGGAACACTCAAAAGCTAGACACTTCTTTGCTTCATGATGAAAAACCCAACCTAAATTATATATTAACACAAAAAGTAGGAAAGGTCACAAATTTTGTTCTTTCCTTTAATTTCCCCATTCTTTCCTTTATCGTATTCTCCTTTCAAATATCTCAACTGTTGTGGTCTATGTTTATCTGACAAAAGGAGAGGGGCCGGCGGCACAGGAGAGAGGGAAGAGAGATGTGTGTTTGTAGAATTGTAGGGGAATGTGTGTTGTTATCCCTCCTACATTGTGCCTTTATTTATAGTAGTAAAGGGAGAAAAGATATTCATTCTTCTCTAAGTAATACAAGTTGTAATAGGAAATGATAACTAGAATCAAACCTAATCTAGGATTTTCACAATCATACTTAAACTAGGAATGTTCATAACACTCCCCCTTGAGTGTGTAAATACTCAAGGTAGATTCAGCATCATGCAGAAGTTGAGGAAGTCGACTTGTCGGCACTGATTCCAAGGAACAACACTTATTCTCAATAAGGTAGGAACTTGCATAAGTAGTAAGTCTCACTAAAAAACCCTAAGGCTATGGCAAAAACCCGAGTAGGGACAAAATCCATAGTCTAAGGAAAAATGTATGAGAAATGCAAAGTCAAAATAAACGTTTACAAGACGTCATCAGGGATATGACCAGCCCAATGTGGGTGCCTCGTTAAAACCTAGCTAGGTAGCAAAAACCCATTGGGAAAAATGCTCCTAATCGTAGGGAAAAAGAGTACATTAAGATCAAGCAAGTATCTACAGGATACTCCCCCTGAGTTTGACATAATTCCAAAGAGAAATAGCAAAGTTACAACTCAGAAGGTTTACGCATACCAATTCCATGAACAAGCTTCTCAAACGTTGCCTTCAGTAGTGATTTGGTGAAGAGGTTGGCCAGATTGTCTTGTGAACGGATTTGCGTGACTTCAATCTTCTGATGCTCTTGTTGTTGATGTGTAAAGAAAAACTTCGGTCCAATGTGCTTGGTGTTGTCTCCTTTGATATAACCCTTCTTGAGCTGTTCGATGCAAGCTGCGGTGTCCTAAAAAATCGTCATCGCGGCATTAATGGCAGGATGAAGATTGCAGAAGCTTCGAATATGGTCCACTACTGCTCTCAACCAAAAGCATTCCCGAGTTGCTTCATGTAAGGCGAGAATTTCAGCATGGTTAGACGAAGTAGCAACTAAGGTCTGTTTAGTTGACCTCCAAGAGATTGTGGTGACTCCAACGGTAAAGACATAACCCGTTTGAGAACGCGCCTTGTGCGGATCGGATAAATATCCAGCGTCGGCATAACCAACAAGGCGAGAATCAACCCGATGAGCATAAGGTGTAGCATCACTCAATGATTTGTAGGGATAAAAAAAGCCCAAATCCGTAGTACCCTTAAGGTAACGGAAGATGTCTTTCACGCTAGTCCAGTGTCTGCATGTTGGTGCATTGCTGTATCTTGACAAAAGATTAACAGCGAAGGAGATGTCGGGTCTAGTGCATTGAGCTACGTACAATAAAGCGCCTATCACACTTAGATAAGGAACTTCAGGCTCCAAAATATCTTCATCATCCTCATTCAGACGGAAGGGATCTCGTTTTACATCTAGTGTACGAACGACCATAGGAGTACTCGAAGACTTCGCTTTATCCTCATTAAAACGGCGCAACACCTTCTGGGTGTAGTTCGATTGATGTACTAGGATTTCATCCGAACAATGCTCTATCTCGAGACCGAGACAGTATCGAGTCTTACCTAGATCTTTCATCTCAAATTTCGACTTCAGGTGCGAAGTAATTCTCGCGATCTTTTCAAGAGTTCCGATGAGATTCATGTCATCGACATATACTACAACAATCGCAAATCTGGAATGTGACTTCTTAATGAACACACAAGGGCATAGTTTGTTGTTCACATATCCCTGACTAGTCAAATACTCACTCAGACGGTTATACCACATTCTTCCGGATTGTTTTAAACCGTAGAGTGAACGCCTCAGCCGAATTGAGAGCGTGTTCCGGGGTTTGAAAATATTTGAACCAGTCAATGTAAGTCATTCAATAACTTTCATATAAATTTCCGTATCAAGATCCCTATAGAGATACACGGCTACTACGTCCATCAGCTGCATATCCAGTTTTTCGGAAGCTACCAAACTGATAAGGTAGCGAAAAGTAATCATATCCATAACCGGTGAGTAAGTTTCGTCATGGTCAATCTTGGGGCATTGCGAGAAACCTTGTGCTACAAGACAAGCTTTGTAACGCACAATCTCGTTCTTCTCATTACACTTTCGAACGAAAACCCACTTCTAGCCAACGGGCTTCACATGTGGAGGAGTAGGGACTACAGGTCCAAACACCTTACGTTTCGCAAGTGAATTGAGTTCGACTTAGATTGCTTGTTTCCAGTTTGACCAATCAGCTTTACGTCGACATTCATCAACGGAACGTGGTTCAATGTCATCGCTTAACATGATTTCAGTAGCTACTGCAAATGCTAATGCATCGTCAACAATCATCTTATTTCTACGCCACACATCATCTAAGCTAGCATAATAGACCGAAATCTCATGATTCTCGGGAGGAGGATTCGTCTCTTCAAGGACACTTCCATAATCTAGAATTTCCTCATGGGTTGGGTAAAATGAGTAATCGATAGTCGGATTCACGGTAGGCTCTTCAGGACCTTGTGCCGTGGTTTTCCTCTTCCGGGGGTGTGAATCATTTGAACGAAGGGGTCTGCCATGTTTTTGTGTAGGGGCAAATGATTAACTAGCCGCTAATGTACGTGGATCACCAGAATTAGCGTCCTGGGCTTCCAAAAGGGCAGTCCGTCGTACATTTGGTATATCCATCTTTGCAGGCGTATTCGCAGCTGGAATATGTGATCTTGTCACGCACGCTAGATCGGTGAAAGCATCTGGTATGCTTTGAGCTATACTCTGGAGATCTAATATGCGCTGCACTTCAGCTTCAGACTAAGCAGTGCAGGGATCTAAATGAGACAAAGTGGGAGTCATCCACGATAATTCGCATCGTTCATTAGGAATGTTGATGTTTTTATCTCCCCCTAATGACAGGAAGACTGTTTCATAGAAGTGACAATCCGCAAAATGAGCGGTAAACAAATCGCCTGTCAAAGGTTATAAGTAACGAATAATCAAAGGAGAATCATATCTGACATAGATTCCCATCCTTCGCTGAGGCCCTATTTTTGTACATAAGGATGACAAGATCGACACATATACCGTACAACCAAAGACGCGTAGATGCAATATGTCGGGTTTGCATCCGGTGACCAACTGAAGGGCACTAAATGGTTGTGTCGCAACAAGCCTCAGGCGGACCAACTTTGCTGCGTGCAATATTGCATGGCCCTAAGCAGCGATCAAGAGCTTGGTACGTATGACCAACGATCGAGCAATCATTTGTAAGCGCTTAATGAAAGCCTCTGCCAGGCCGTTCTGGGTGTGAACATGGGGTACATGATGTTCAACTTCAACCTCAACCGACATGCAATAGTCATCAAAAGTTTTAGATGTGAATTCTCCAACATTATCCAATCAAATAGATTTGATCGGATAATCAGGGTGGTGAGCCCTGAGCTTGATAACATGAGCCAACAGTTTGGAAAATGCAGCGTTCCTTGTGGACAACAAGCACACGTGTGACCAACTTGTGGAAGCGTCAACCAAAACCATAAAATATCTAAATGGTCCGCAGGGAGGTTGAATCGGTCCACAAATGTCCCCCTGAATCCATTGTAGAAAAATAGGAGGATTCGAACGAATCTTGTCATAAGAAGGCTTAGTAATAAGCTTTCCTATAGAACATGTTTGACATGCGATTTCATGGATCGAACCTAAGCTTCGGGTTAGTGGATGCCCATGTGAATATTTGAGGATACGGCGCATTGCTATTCGTCCAGGATGTCCCAAACAATCATGTCAAAGTGTAATTTCGTGCATGGTCCCTGTGGTAAGGCCGGCCATATAATGGCATTCTATGGGGCGTATGGTCGTAGTATACAGACCACTCGGGATACGCTCCATCTTTTCGAGAATACGCTTCTGGCCATATTCGTAGGAAGTTATGCACAGAAATTCAACTTCGTTTTCTACGTGGGTTTCAACGTGGTAATTGTTATCTCTAATGTCCTTGAAACTTAGTAACGTTCATCCGAAACGTGGAGAATAGAGTGCCTCAGCAATGGTCAAGATTGTACCATTGGACAACATTATACGTGCCTTACCGTATCCTTCTATCAGGTTGGATGGGCCTGAGAGGGTTGTCAGAGGTGCATTCTTAGGTATGAAGTTAGTGAAATAAATGCGTTCATGCAAAATAGAGTACGTGGTTGCACTATCTGCCAGACAACTAACTTTCCTACTAGTCATACCTAGAATGAAAAATTAATTTGAATCGGTCACATGCAGAAAAGTTTATAAAAGCAAATATCAATTCAAAATAATTTCATTTATTCAAGGATTAAAACTTAATATCCAAAACAAATCGCCAACTAATAATCCAAAACATAAAGAAAAATTGTTCAAAAATCAACCAAAAACAAGGGGGGTTCGGCCACTAGGTGGAATTTGGCCCCAATGGTCTTATTTTAACTAAAAAATAAGTCTATGTCTAAGATTCTAATCTTCCATAGGAGTGGTATCCTCCTGAAAGTCAGAAACCTCCATTTTTGTAGTCTCTGGTTCGTCCACTTGTATAAAGTTTGATTCAAACTTCTTACGGCGAGAATGATATTCATCTACAACCTTCTTGGGAGCTCGGCAAACATGGGACCAAGGTATAAAATATCGATGATATCGGAAATATCGGTAGTCCAAAAACACGGAAATTTCGATGGAAATATCGGGATATTATCGATATCAATAAAAATTAAATAAAAACAACGGAAATTGTAAGAAAAACTTGGAAATTTTTATTGAAACTTTGCAGGATGTTTATTTAGTCAATTATCTATTAGTTTATCACAACCAATTGGAAGGAAATGCATTGCATGATAGATATAACTGATTTAAGTTGATTATATAGCGAGCTGGCAAACATTGTGAGTGTAGAAAATATGTAGTAATTAATGAAAGAAATTTAAACACACCATAATCATTTATATATAATGAATTAATACAATATTTTACACTTTATACATTGCATGGTAAGATATATGAGTGACTTAGGTAGGTCTAAAATATCGATGATATCGGAAATATCGGTAATCCAAAAAAATATCGATAGTCCAAAAACACGGAAATTTCAATAAAAATATCGGGATATTATGGATATTTTGGACCATGGATGACACCAATAAAAAGCACAAGCCAAATAAAGATAATGGATTTTCGTATCCACTACAAGGATTGACGTCACAAATGCATTGTGCCCCTTATCATCATAGGCCATGGTGGTCACTATTGACCTTTGGTGGTGTGCCTTGATTAACCACTTAGGCCTCATTATTCACATGTCACGCTCTCGACTCTTCACAACGAGATAGGATCTTCGTCGGATTCTCTTTATGAGGATTCTGATGATTCTTTCATCGTATATCGTGTAGTTAAAAATTATTTTAATTTTTTATTCAAAATTGCATACAAACAGTACTTGATGAAAACTGACTATACGATATACGATGAATAGACACGATTAAAGAATCCCCGGAATCCTCACAAAGAGGATCCGACGAGGATCCTATCTCCTTCACAACTACTACATTGATAAAACTTAAGTTACATTGTTACCAATTGTACATTTAAGTGAAAAATTAACTGAGACTTAATGAATGTGACATTTTCAACCGGTTACGTATTTATTTGAAACATTTTAAAAAGTTGAGACCAATTTAAAATGACATTAAAAGTTTGGAGGATTTTAAGTACTTAATCTTTTAAAAAATTATTAAATTTATTATTATAATATAATCGTTTATGAAATCTCAAGTGCATGTAAGTTTTTCTTTGTAGTAAGTTTGAAACACATGTGAAGAGTCCAAAGGCTGAACGCGGTACAAATGTTGGACGTGTGGCACAACAAGAAGTCCAAAAGCACAACACGTTAGTTATGAACACATGATTAGCCTTGGGAGTTTACCTTGGTCATCCTTGGAATATATTGTATGTTGTGAAATAAGTGTGTGCAGAAACACGTGGGGTTATTGAAAATATAGAAACCTTATTTCGCCGAGATTGACTTTTATGTGACAAGTATACTGTAATTTTATGTTTAAAAGAATTTATAACATAACATTGTATTATTGACGAAACGTTACAATAATTGAGTATGTATGTCATTAATGTTAACTCAACGAAGTGCTTATGATTACTTTCAGTTTTGGTTAGTTTTTAGTTTTCAAAAAAATTAAACATTAAAGATTAAAAATACAAATTAAAAATAAAATGATTATTAAACGTCATTGAGTGAAGTTATAATGCCTCTAATCACCACATTTTTTTATACACAGCAAAAGTATGAAACATCAATTGAACAAACACATCTACTTAGATAATTTGTTGTGGTAGCGAACATAACTTGCGTATTTCACGCGTTCATAATTCAGGTGACCAAGTTGAACTCTTTCACACTTTACTTTACTAAAAGAATGACCATGTTGACCTCTTTCACACTTCGCGAACCTTTGGTAAGGTTAGAATTGCATCTCGTAGGAATTTGCATACCTATTGGACGGAAAGGATGATATACTATTTAAACACATGACCACATTAGCAAGGTTAGAATCCGATGATAAAGAAAGAAAAAAAAAATAGCCTGAGGGAAAGAAAGAACAAACAACCATAGGGTTGTTGAGAAGCATGCTCAAGCGTGCCGTTTTGTACAAAATGAAGGACAAAAAAAAAAGAAGAAGAAGAAGAGAGGGTAAATCTCTTTTTACTATTTTCAAGTTTTGTGATTTTTAACATTTGGTACATGAAGTTTTTTTCGTCTCAGAATCATACCTAAAGTGTTAATTTTGAGATAAACTCATACATCCGTTAGTCTATGAAGTCTTTCGTTAATTGATGACGTGGCATCATATAGACAATAATTGGACACCACGTGAAAACTAAAAATTTAAAAAAAAAAGAATTTGGTTGTCTCCTACCTTCCCCGATCTTCCCTTCCTCCCATATCCCTCTATTCTCTCCTCTGCACCAACCCACCAAACCCTCCTCTCATTTCCTCTTCGACTCATCATACATCCCCCCTTTCCCCCTCCATCTTCGACTCCACCCATCCACCCACCCACCTAAAAATAAAAAATAAAAAATAAGTTGAAGAGAAGAGGAGAAATCCTTAAAGTGCCATCAGGATTCCAACGCCACCACCGACGGCAATCCCAAGAATCACCTTCTCGTCGTCGAGCTCGACACATTTAAACAAAGATTCAACCCGGACGACAACCACATAGGCATCAACAACAATTCAATCCGGTCCAACAAGATCGTTTCGCTCTCGGATCTGGGTATCCAGATCTCGCCGTCCGGTACTCGATTTTACATGGTTTGAACTGTGTGCTGAAGTGGAATCTGACGGTAGAGCTTCTGCCAGGTGCAAGGGTGGGGATAGCAAACCGGGGTTGAAGATTGGGCTGGGGGTGGGTGTGCCCGCGGCGGCGCTGATGCTATTGGGTCTGGGGTGGGGTTCGAATTTTTGTTCTGGGATTTGAATTTCTTGGAAGCTTTTCGTTCTGGAGTTCTAATTTTTAGGGTTCGGAGGTGGGGTTTTGTGGGTTTGGTTGGATGCATTTGTGGGAGAAGGAGGGTGGGGCTGATTTGGGGTCGAAAATTGTGTGGTTAGTATAGTTTGCAATTTGGGGGCGGCTGAGAGATGGGTGACAGTGGAGAGACAGGAGGGGAGAAAGGTTGTTCCTTTTTAGCAATTGGGTTTTGTTTAGGCCCAAAATAATAGTTTGGGCCGAGTATAGAATCATTCTCGGCCCAGAAGGCCTTGCGACAAGGGTGTTATGGATCGTTCAGTACATGGACCTCCAAACCTAGGTCGGCTAGGTCATGACGTAAGACAAGTCGAGTCCTGGTGCAATAAGGAGTCTCGGCAAGATTAGTAACCCGAAAGCGAATCCGGTTCAATAAAGGACTAGGTTCACAGTCATAATGAAAGTAGGATTGGTCGAGTCAGTGTTTGATCAGAAGAAGAAGTCCTAGTCCGAATAGGGTTTTAACTCGACCTTGGGGGATCCGTTGCTATAAATAGAAGAGGTTGTGCATCATTCAAGCCCCCTCCAATTCAACACAAAACTGCCATGCGCAAGCTCTCTCAACAACTTTGAGATTTTTTATTTTCTCTTTTCGCTGACACATCTTCCGTTGGCATCAACAGCACTGTGAAAGCAACCGGTGATATCTTAAGTCGGCATAGATAGCTCTGTCATCTGATATGAGCATATTTATGCGACTTGGTTAGCTTGTTTTTGTGCATTTGCGTTGTATTTCCTTAGTTATTTTAGTGTTTAAAGTTGTGTTAGGGTGTTTTCAGACTTTAAGTTCAACGCATGCAAGAAGATGCATTATGGAGGCCTTTGGAGCAATTTCGGGCTTGGAATGGATAGCAAATGCATGGGCCAAAGTGGATGGACGAATTTGAGAACTAAAGAGGCCAAGAATGTGAAGAATTTAGTCCAAAAGATGAAGAATTCAGCCCAAAAAAATGTCACTCCAAGTTGCACACTCCTTGCCATGCAAAACACATAGAATTCCCTTTGGATTCCCATGCCATGTTTGATCACTCTTGTCCCCTACATAATTTCTTATTTTATGCTTTAATTCATTTAATTATTACACTCAATTGCTTGATACCTCTTGTTCCCATCACCCATTAGATTTTAGACAACCTTTACATCCATTACATGCACCAATTGATGCTCCATCATTCACATTTGGAATCCAATGCCATGTGCAACACATGTTGTTGCACCTTTGACCCATTTGTTGACACATTTCACCTCCTTTTCCATCTCTATGCAATGTACACAATCATTCATGCTCCGTAGCTGCAAGACCACTCCATTTTACTCTTCACACTTTGCATCATCACTTCATTTTCACCCTTGGACCATTGCACACCACACACACAAACTTGCCATGCACTTCATCCCTAGCCTAACCAGATTTTCTAAGGTTTTTGGGGCCTATAAATACATGTTTACACCCCTTGGCCAAAGAACAATCCCCCATATTCATCATTTTATCACAGAAATTCGTCCATACACACCCTAGGAAGCAAAACACCCTAAAAACACCATTCTAGCGCCTAGAAAACAAAACAGCCACTCCACCTTCTTCCACCCTCTTTGCCTAGTTCTCCACCACCTTCCAACCATCAAACACTCTTCCACACTTACCCTAAACCCCTCCATACCATTCCCCATCCATTCTACACCATAAATCCACCCAAAAATCTGTCCACAAGCTTCATGCTGCAACAAGGAGGAAGGGAGATCCATTGATGCACTTGCTTTCCAAGTTGGAGCATTTTAGGTGTTTTCTTTCTTTTGATTTTAATGTCTAATTTTATGTATCTTTGTATTGCAAGTATGAGGAACTAAACCCCCCTTGGCTAGGGGGGATTCAAAACCATGTTTATGCTTGCTATATGAATTGATTACTTCCAACTGCGTTTCTTGAATTGTGAATTCAATTTACTTATCCGTTCGTATAAAAACTAATTTGTGTATGTTGGTTGAGAGTGCACGCTTAATTTTCATGCATGAATTTGACGCTAGAATATAAGGGAGTTTCACCTAATCGTTATGAACTTATATTCACAAGTAGTGAAGGTTGCTAGTCACAATCACGTTAAGTAAATTCTTGGCATAAGTTTCATGCAAATCATAGTAACGAGTGCCTCGTCAATGCTTATGTTTTTCATAGAACTTAATGATTCTTGCTTGTATCTCTATTATGCAATTCATGTAGGGAACTTGTAGGGAATGTTTTGGGTTGTCGTATGCAATCATCCAACCTAATAACTTGTGGAAAAACTGAGAGTTAATTAGTGCAATTCACGGTTAATTTGGGGCGTTGAGTATTCATAACTTATCGAAAAGCAATTGGAAATCATTTTGTATGCAAGTGTGACATGTGTGAAGAAGAACCTCCTAGCTAGCCTTCCATCCATAAGTTTCATTCAAATTCATTTTACAATCTGTTTTGATTCACTTAAATTTGTCTAAGAATTTGTGTACTTTATTCTTGTCTTAATTTAATTATTTTCGTCCAAAATCAACCCCATCTTATTTCTTTGAGTCATATTAATTAGAACTTGTCTTAGATTATGTTTTTAAGTGTTTTAGTTCATTAGAAAACCAAAATTCGTCCAAGTTTGTGTTAGAGTCCCAAAACTGCCCAGATTGTGTGTTTAAGGTAGTTTTGGGTGTTTAGGGGCTGTTTTGAGTCTTTTGGTTTGTTTTAGTGTTTTAAAGTATAGTTTTCCATTCTTTGAGTCTAGTTTAGTTTTTAAATTTTGTTTTTACGTTTTTAAGTCAGTTTTCAAGTGTTTAGCAATCCCTCCTAATCCCCGGCCTAGAACGATCCCTACTTACATACTTTACTACATTTGATAAAAAGAGGGTTTAATTTTGTGTGTTAACATATTTTTCACACCAAATTTTTGGCGCCGTTGCTGGGGATTAGCAACTTTGCTAATCTCTTGGATTGTTTTCTTTCGAATTATTGTATTTTGTTTAAGTTTCTGTTTAAGTTGCTGATTTGTTTTTTTTGTTTTTAGGTACTAGTTTATGACCCGTAGCTCACACCCTGTTCGTGAGCATATCTCCGACTTTGACGGTGATTTTGAGAGGACTTTGAGAAGGAAAAAGAAATTGCAAGAGTCTAATCCTCCTAGTCTCAAGCCTGAATTAGAAGAGCAAGAAGTTGAGGTTGAAGAGAAGGCCACGACACAAGTGGGTGGAGAAGAGCAAGGTATAGCCATGGACAACCGTACGCTCAAGGAGCTTGCCGCCTCGGGTTTGGATAATGCCGCACCATTGTGTATCCAATATCCCATGGCTGCTCAAGGTAAAACCGAAGAGTTCGAGTTAAAGTCAAGTTTGCTCCACCACATTCCAAAGTTCCATGGGCTGTCCATGGAGGATCCGAACAAACATTTGAAAGAATTTGAAGTGGTGTGCTCAAGTATGACTCCGGTTACCGTTGACGGAAGTATTTTTAAGATGAAGACTTTTCCATTCTCTTTAATGGACAAAGCCAAGGATTGGTTATACGAGTTGGCTCCCGATACAGTTACATCTTGGGAGAGTATGAAGAGGGCGTTTCTGGAGAAGTTTTTCCCAACTTCTCGCATCATTCTTCTTCGTAAAAAAATAAGTGGAATTCAACAAGATGAAGGTGAGTCTTTTCCTACATATTATGAACGATTTAAATCACTTGTTGCTTCTTGTCCACAGCATCAGATGAAGGAGGAGTTGCTTTTGCAATACTTCTACGAAGGGCTCCTACCACTAGAACGTCAAATGTTCGATGCCTTGACGGGTGGAGCATTGGTGGACAAAACGCCCATGGCTGCAAAAATCTTGATTGCTAATCGAGCGTTGAACGCTCAACAATATGAAGGTGTAGGCCAAAGAGGACCCCCACGGCAACAAGTGCATGAGGTAAGTTGCACGTCCAATATTCAATCTCAGTTGGCTAATCTTACTTCTATTGTTTCACAGATGGCCGAGGGAATGAAGATGCAAGGACCCATGGTGTGTGGCGTATGTT
Organism: Malus baccata; assembly: GCA_006547085.1. Classification (NCBI taxonomy): domain Eukaryota; kingdom Viridiplantae; phylum Streptophyta; class Magnoliopsida; order Rosales; family Rosaceae; genus Malus; species Malus baccata. The sequence continues at coordinate 1,130,334 of VIEB01000017.1, forward strand.
CTATCCAAGGACATGCTTCCGAAAAATGTCCTCAACTCATTGAGAATGGTGGATGGGAGAGCACTAATGCCATTCCAAAATCAGCCAAGACATGATCCATATTCCAACACGTATAATCCGGGGTGGAGAGGCCATGGAAACTTCAAATGGAGATAGCCGCAACAAGCCCAACCACAAGGAGGCTTTAGGCAACAACCCCCGGGCTTCTACACCAAACCATACGCACCCCCTCAAATCCAACCACAATCTGCCCCAAATACTTCAGGTAATGCTTTGGATAATGATACACTTGTTAAGTTACTAACCACTTTGACTAATGGGCAGGAAAATCAAAACAAAAGGGTGGACCAACTAGAGAAACAAATGGGGCAAATTGCCGAAGTTGTTGGGCAGATTAGAGACCAAGGAAAACTCCCTAGTTCTACCATTCCAAATCCAAAGTGAGGGTTTGAATCAGCCCAAGCAATCACCCTAAGAAGTGGTAAGGAGGTTGGAGCAGGTTCTTCATCAAAAACAGGTCACAAAGAGGATGAAATGTTGCAAAGGGAAGAGGAGGAATCACATGAACCCACGGCAAAGGTGGAGGTACCTTTGCCGCAAGTCTCCAAGGGTCCTAACTTGTCCAATTTGTCCAATAAAGGTAAGAATGTGTCAAATTCAGTTTCTACTAATGTTGTGCCTTCGAATGCTCATTTTCCTAGCAGGGTTATGCAAACAAAGAAGGATGAAGCTGAAAAGGACATCCTTGAGACACTTAGGAAAGTTCAAGTCAACATACCCTTGTTGGATGCCATTAAGCAAGTCCCGGGATACGCTAAGTTTTTCAAGGAGTTGTGCACCACTAGGAAGAGGATTTCAACCAAAGAGGTTGTGAAGGTAGGTGAAAATGTCTCCGCCATCTTGCAACGCAAACTACCCCCCAAATGCAAAGATCCGGGTAGCTTTACAATTCCGTGCGTCATTGGTAACACCCGTTTCAAATCTGCCATGCTAGATTTAGGATCCTTTATAAATGTTATGCCATATTCCATTTATGTATCCATGAACTTAGGTGAGTTGAAACATGATGGTGTAATCATACAATTGGCCGATAGATCTAACGCTTATCCAAAGGGAGTTGTGGAAGACGTTTTGGTGCAGGTTGATCATTTAGTCTTCCCAGTGGATTTTTATGTGCTCGAAATGGATGAATCGGATCATGCTCTGTCATTGCCCATCCTCCTTGGAAGGCCATTCATGAAGACGGCCCGGACGAAGATTGACGTGTATAATGGAACTTTGTCCATGGAATTTGATGGGGAAGTTGTTAATTTTAATCTTTCTGATTCCATTAAGTACCCTAGTGAGGACCATTCATGTTTCTCTATTGATATAATTGACTCTTTGGCGCAGGGATATCTTGAAGATTTGAATGACGATACGCTTGAAAAAGTCATTTCACGAAGCATGGCACCCACAACCAAGGGGGCAGATTTCAAGCTACCCCACGACACACATGAACTAGGCCATGCCGTGCCTCCTAGTGAGGAAATTCTTGAGTTGGTTGCTGCCCTTGAGTCATTACCAAAGCATGGTGGTAAGTCTCCTAACTTTGAGTTAATTCCAAATTCGACTAACAGGTTGTTTCCATCCATCGTTCAGGCACCCATCCTTGATCTCAAAACCTTACCAAGCCATTTGAAGTACATCTTTTTGGGGGAAAACGAGACACTACCTGCCATCATCTCTTCATCCCTCACGGCACAAGAGGAGGAGAAACTAGTTCGAGTTTTGAAGGAGTTCAAATCTGCCCTAGGTTGGACATTGGCCGATATCAAAGGTATAAGCCCTACGACTTGTATGCATCACATATTTCTTGAGGAGGGGGCCAAACCAACTAGAGAGGCTCAACGCCGTCTCAACCCTCCGATGATGGAAGTTGTGAAAAAGGAGATCATCAAACTTCTAGATTGTGGGGTGATTTATCCCATCTCTGATAGCCGTTGGGTTTCACCTATCCAATGTGTACCCAAGAAATCTGGAGTGACGGTTGTGGAGAATGCGGAGAATGAGCTTGTGCCCACCCGAATTCAAACCGGTTGGCGAGTATGCATTGATTATAGGAAGCTAAACGCAACCACAAGGAAAGATCACTTCCCATTGCCGTTCCTAGATCAAATGCTCGAAAGGTTAGCAGGTCACTCTTTTTATTGCTTTCTTGATGGATACTCCGGTTATAATCAAATTGTTATTGCCCCGGATGATCAAGAAAAGACCACTTTTACTTGTCCCTTTGGAACGTTTGCATATCGGCGCATGCCATTCGGTTTGTGCAATGCCCCTGCCACGTTTCAAAGGTGTATGGTTAGCATCTTTTCTGATTATGTTGAGAGGATTATTGAGATATTCATGGATGATTTCAGTGTGTTTGGTAATTCATTTGATAATTGCTTGGATAATCTCACTTTAATCTTGAAACGTTGTGTTGAAACAAACCTTGTGTTAAATTGGGAGAAATGCCATTTTATGGTTAAACAAGGTATTGTTTTGGGTCATATAATTTATGAACGAGGAATTGAGGTTGATAAGTCTAAAATAGATCTTGTACGCTACTTACCCTCTCCTACTTCGGTGAGAGAGGTTCGTTCTTTTCTTGGTCATGCAGGATTCTATAGACGATTTATCAAGGATTTTTCCAAGATTGCACAACCCCTATGCCGTCTCCTACAAAAGGATGTGTCATTTGAGTTCAACGAGGCATGTGAGAAGGCATTCAAGCATCTCAAGGACCTTCTCACCACGGCACCCATCATAACTCCCCCGGATTGGTCCATTCCCTTTGAATTGATGTGTGATGCATCGGATTATGCGCTTGGAGCTGTTTTGGGTCAAAGAAAAAATAAACAGCCACATGTTATTTATTATGCTTCACGCACTCTGAATGATGCTCAATTGAATTATTCCACAACCGAAAAAGAACTTTTGGCGGTTGTATTTGCTTTAGATAAATTTAGATCATATCTAATTGGTACTAAAGTAATTGTTTTCACTGACCATGCAGCCTTGAAATATCTTTTCACCAAAAAGGAGGCCAAACCGAGGCTCATTCGTTGGATGCTCTTACTTCAAGAGTTTGATATTGAAATTAGGGACAAGAAAGGATGTGAAAATGTGGTGGCCGACCACCTAAGCAGGTTGGTGCATGAAGAAGAGGATCTGCCCATCTCCGAAACATTTCCGGATGAACAACTCTTGTCCGTTCAGGTAAGTGCTCCTTGGTACGCAGATTTGGTGAATTATTTGGTGACTAAACAAGTTCCTAGCACCCTAAACAAATTCCAACGTGATAAACTTAAAAATGATGCTAGATTTTATGTTTGGGATGACCCATACTTGTGGAAATATTGTTCAGATCAGGTTATAAGAAGATGTGTGCATGAATCAGATTTTCACTCACAATTTTAAGTTTTTGTCACACATGCATGTGGGGGTCACTTTGGCACCCAAAGGACAGCTTTTAAGGTTCTTGAATGTGGTTTTTATTGGCCTACTTTGTTTAAAGATGCTAGAGCCTTTTGTTTAACATGTGATCGCTGCCAAAGGACAGGTAATATTAGCCAAAAAGATCAAATGCCGCAAATACCCATCTTTGTTGTTGAAATCTTTGATGTTTGGGGTATTGATTTTATGGGTCCTTTTCCTTCATCTTTTGGTTTCACTTACATATTACTTGCCGTTGATTATGTTTCAAAGTGGGTGGAAGCGAAAGCCACTCGAACTAACGATTCTAAAGTTGTGGCAGATTTTGTGAAAACTAATATCTTTTCCAGATTTGGGATGCCTAGGGTGCTAATAAGTGATGGAGGGTCTCATTTTTGCAACCGTACCATTGAGGCATTACTCAAGAAGTACCATGTGACGCATAAGGTTTCCACACCTTACCATCCCCAAACCAATGGCCAAGCCGAGGTGTCTAATCGTGAGATCAAACAGATTTTGGAAAAGACCGTTGGGCCAAATAGAAAAGATTGGAGCTTACGGTTGGATGATGCACTATGGGCGTATCGAACGGCTTACAAAACCCCTATTGGTATGTCTCCTTTTCGGCTTGTGTATGGCAAGCCATGTCATCTTCCCGTGGAATTAGAACATAGAGCACATTGGGCCATCAAGACCTTCAATTTGAATGTGGACCAAGCCGGAATTCATCGAAAGCTGCAATTGAGTGAACTTGATGAGATAAGGCATGAAGCTTATGAGAATGCTAGAATTTACAAAGAGAAGACCACGGCATTCCATGATAAGATGCTTCGAGGCAAGACTTTTGAGATTGGGCAGAAAGTGTTGTTGTTCAACTCCCGCCTTCGTCTATTCCCTGGTAAATTACGTTCCAAGTGGGTTGGCCCGTTTGTTGTTACTAATCTTTTTGTGCATGGTGCAGTCCAAATTAAGAGCTTGAGAACCGGGCAAGAATTCAAGGTGAATTGACATCGCTTGAAGCCATACTACGAGCACTTTGTGGAGCATGTTGTGGAGGATATCCCACTACATGCCGTGGGTTCCAAGGAGAAGTGAAGGTGTTCATCGTCCGGCTGGAAGACGTTAAAGCAAGCGCTTTAAGGGAGGCAACCCATTTATTTTGCTTGATTGTCAATTTTATTACGTGTTTAATTATTTTTGGTTATGATTTTCTATTTTGAAACATTAATAAATATGCAAAGGATTTTGACATTAAACTTCATGGAAATGAACAGGAAACTGGGAAATAAAAAACATAGCATAATACAAGAGGTGGGCACTTGGAAAGATTGAAGAAAGAAACAGACCAACACCTCTACCTCATGCCTGCCCGCCGTGCAGAGGAAACAAGCAGAGAAGAATGCAGACTGCACAATCAAATCATCCCAGCAGAAGGAGCCTGAGATGAAACCAAGGCACGCTAATATTCCTCGCCCAGAATTCCAAACCAGTTCAAGATCAAAGCTGTGGAAAGTCAAGAAGATCACTATGTCAAAAACCAGATTTGCTTTCTTAACCTTTACTCTGTCTATTTTTTTTTGTTTACTTTGCTATATTTGTCATGTTCATTCGTTGTTTGTTTATTTGCTTGTTTTTGTGTGAGTATATGCTTGAAACATTGAGGACAATGTTTGATTCAAGTGTGGGGGGGTAACTATTGTTTCGCATGAAATTCATAGAAAATTATCACCCATTACTTCTAGTATTGTTCCTTGCTGTTTTAAGTATTTTATTTTATTGTATTTTATTTTATTTTATTTTATTTTATTTTTTTAAGATGTTTTGGAGTGTTTCAGTGTGTTTTGGCATAAAAATCCAAAAATTTCATAAAAAATTTGAAAAATTGAAAAAAAAAACCCAAAAAGAGTTGTTTTTGTGTGCTTATTTGTGTCTTAGAGTACCTTCCAACACAATGATGAGGATTCGGTTTGTAATTGCATGACTGTTAAAGAGAGTATAAACATGGATGAAAGTTTGATTTACTCTTTGTTTATGCTTGGTTGTGGTTATAACTTATGAACTCACATGTAATCATAAAAGAAAAATTAGTTTTTGTAACATGCTTGAAGGAAGGAACTCAAACTAACGCTACAACCTTGTGAGACTTGAGCCTAACGCTTATTTGGAGAGTTCAAATCTGTGCATTATTGTTTTCTAAAGTCGTTGCATGATCTCATTATTCTTCTTTGGTTACTACTTAGAAGGCGTTTCATCATTTAGTTTCAAATGCTAGAACTCATGCCCATTTCATTCAAAGCATGATATTGATTTGCATAACACATATTCAAGATGAAGTTATGTAGTTACCACCACCAAAGCCAAATTGCCGTATATCTCATATCATTTTATGTTTAAGTTTAACCCCGTCGAGCCGTATTAGCCTTCATTCTTTGTTAACCCACATTAACCTCACCTAGCCTAGATTAGGACCATCCTTACCCTTGTTCTTGAAGCATGGTAAAGCATGATTCAAATTGAACTCCTTTTGATTTATATTTGGCAGAAAACAAGTGTGGGGGAAAGGTTTCAATTTGGGTATTTTGGGTGCCATAGAACACGGCAAGAAAAGAAAAGAAAAAGAAAAAGAAAAAGTGTGTGAAAAGAATGAAAAAGAGTCCCAAAGTATTGTTGTTGAAGAAAGGGTCCAAAACTTTGAATTTGGCCCTAAATATTGCTTGAATCATCCCCTTATGTCTAGAAGTGATTTCTGCATTCTAAAGTGAATTCTAAGTCTTGATTTCATTACTTTGCTTACTATTGCTTTAAGAACGTTTGTTTTCCCTTACCTTCATTTGTTAGCCAACACCCCAAGCCCCGTTACGACATTTGACTTCAATCTTGAGTGTTATGTGTTTCAATTTGTGGAGTTTGAATTTGGTATGAGCATATGGTGTCACTGGTTCTCACGTCTAAGTAGTAGCATTCCATTCATGAGATCATATCTAAACATGCTTATTAACTCCAGAAATTGCTTTCTTTGTGATACATATATGTGAGCATTTGTTTCAATATCTACATCAATCTTCTCACATATAACTAGTATAGGGTGTGTAGTTAGAAAATCTGAGTGAAAATTGAGTGCATATCTTGTAAGGAATTGAGTGAATTCTCTAAGGCATGTTACTACATCAAAAACATTGTTTTAATTGATTAATTGTGAACAAGTAAGTGGTGACTATGATTAAGTACATGCTTAAGTGTGAAGATGACTCAAATCTGTGGGGATAATGATTTTTAACATGTCATGTGCATTGGAAAGCCCTGAGGCAAATGTTGGAAGGTTTAGGTTGTATTTTATTTGTATTGTTTCGTTTTATTTCTTTGTTTGCTCGAGGACTAGCAAAAGTTAAGTGTGGGGGAATTTGATAGGAGCATATTTATGCGACTTGGTTAGCTTGTTTTTGTGCATTTGCGTTGTATTTCCTTAGTTATTTTAGTGTTTAAAGTTGTTTTTGTGTGTTTTCAGACTTTAAGTTCAAAGCATGCAAGAAGATGCATTTTGGAGGCCTTTGGAGCAATTTCGGGCTTGGAATGGATAGCAAATGCATGGGCCAAAGTGGATGGACGAATTTGAGAACTAAAGAGGCCAAGAATGTGAAGAATTATGGTCCAAAAGATGAAGAATTCAGCCCAAAAAAATGTCACTCCAAGTTGCACACTCCTTGCCATGCAAAACACATAGAATTCCCTTTGGATTCCCATGCCATGCTTGATCACTCTTGTCCCCTACATAATTTCTTATTTCATGCTTTAATTCATTTAATTATTACACTCAATTGCTTGATACCTCTTGTTCCCATCACCCATTAGATTTTAGACAACCTTTACATCCATTACATGCACCAATTGATGCTCCATCATTCACATTTGGAATCCAATGCCATGTGCAACACATGTTGTTGCACCTTTGACCCATTTGTTGACACATTTCACCTCCCTTTCCATCTCTATGCAATGTACACAATCATTCATGCTCCACTCCACCTTCTTCCACCCTCTTTGCCTAGTTCTCCACCACCTTCCAACCATCAAACACTCTTCCACACTTACCCTAAACCCCTCCATACCATTCCCCATCCATTCTACACCATAAATCCACCCAAAAATCTGTCCACAAGCTTCATGCCGCAACAAGGAGGAAGGGAGATCCATTGATGCACTTGCTTTCCAAGTTGGAGCATTTTAGGTGTTTTCTTTCCTTTGATTTTAATGTCTAATTTTATGTATCTTTGTATTGCAAGTATGAGGAACTAAACCCCCCTTGGCTAGGGGGGATTCAAAACCATGTTTATGTTTGCTATATGATTTGATTACTTCCAATTGCGTTTCTTGAATTGTGAATTCAATTTACTTATCCGTTCGTATAAAAACTAATTTGTGTATGTTGGTTGAGAGTGCACGCTTAATTTTCATGCATGAATTTGACGCTAGAATATAAGGGAGTTTCACCTAATCGTTATGAACTTATATTCACAAGTAGTGAAGGTTGCTAGTCACAATCACGATAAGTAAATTCTTGGCATAAGTTTCATGCAAATCATAGTAACAAGTGCCTCGTCAATGCTTATGTTTTTCATAGAACTTAATAATTCTTGCTTGTATCTCTATTATGCAATTCATGTAGGGAACTTGTAGGGAATGTTTTGGGTTGTCGTATGCAATCATCCAACCTAATAACTTGTGGAAAAACTGAGAGTTAATTAGTGCAATTCACGGTTAATTTGGGGCGTTGAGTATTCATAACTTATCGAAAAGCAATTGGAAATCATTTTGTATGCAAGTGTGACATGTGTGAAGAAGAACCTCCTAGCTAGCCTTCCATCCATAAGTTTCATTCAAATTCATTTTACAATCTGTTTTGATTCACTTAAATTTGTCTAAGAATTTGTTTACTTTATTCTTGTCTTAATTTAATTATTTTCGTCCAAAATCAACCCCATCTTATTTCTTTGAGTCATATTAATTAGAACTTGTCTTAGATTATGTTTTTAAGTGTTTTAGTTCATTAGAAAACCAAAATTCGTCCAAGTTTGTGTTAGAGTCCCAAAACTGCCCAGATTGTGTGTTTAAGGTAGTTTTGGGTGTTTAGGGGCTGTTTTGAGTCTTTTGGTTTGTTTTAGTGTTTTAAAGTATAGTTTTGCATTCTTTGAGTCTAGTTTAGTTTTTTAAATTTTGTTTTTACGTTTTTAAGTCAGTTTTCAAGTGTTTAGCAATCCCTCCTAATCCCCGGCCTAAAACGATCCCTACTTACATACTTTACTACATTTGATAAAAAGAGGGTTTAATTTTGTGTGTTAACATATTTTTCACACCATCATCGTAGAATCAGCCGGTCTCGTAGTATCTTCCGTTGGCATCAACAGCACTGCGGCGAGAACAGTTGGTTATCTATCCAAGTCTCGGTCGAGAAGGATACTCCCAAGTGGGATTTAGAGTTCGGCATTCGGACGGCAGAACCACATTCACTATTAAGACTTATATTCGCTTTGAGTATTTGTGCCCTTACACTTTGGTGTCGATTCGACGAGAGTTTACTCTGACGAATAACATCACTGTGACCGAATCCGACGACGGCAATTCGTGAACTTTGTAAGAATAGTAACCTTGTCTTCAGGTTCGAGAGCCCAAGAGGCCGAGACGTGTTCCTTTCTCGGTCGCAGTCGCAAGACGTAGAAGTCAGCCGTGCACCCAACGCAACATCAACAAATTTACTCCTCGGCCGAGCTCGACCGACGAGTTGGCACGCCTCGCATTCACCAAAGGACGTAGTTAGCTTATAGATTACTCGGCCTGCGCGCCACGTAGGCTTGGTAGTTTTTAGGGTCAACATTTTGGCACGCCAAGTGGGACCTAGTGCTAAACTACGAAGTTCAGGCCAATTGAAACACGATCGGTAAAAAAGAAAACAGCTATGGGAAAGTCGACAGCCGATTTACCAACTCAGAACATAGGACACAATGTGTCACAAGCACAGAATCCCATCAGCGCTGTAACACCTGAGTCCACGAGCTCAACTCGCCGAGAAAAGGAAGTTAATCTCGGCGGTCAATTTCGCAATCTCGAATTCCCCGACAGGAACACCTGCGTCCTCAATGAAGGGATAATATAGGATTGTGACGATGATGGTGGCGAAGGATCTGATCCACCAACAAGGTCGTTTCTTCGAAAACGGCTTGACGAGCAATCTCGGACGGTTGAACAGACGCTTAGTCGAGGAATCGATAAACTTCATGACGTGTTACGCAATACCAGTGAGGCACAAACCAGATTACTCGAAATACTGGTTAGTAAGGTCAGCGACGGTAGAACTTTCGATCTTGCCCAGCATTTGCCACCGAGGAACAATCTATTACCAAGTGCACCGGCCGAGCCAATCCCTGCTCGGCTCAAACCAATTAACTTGGAGAGAGGAGGAGGATCGAATAGTAGGTCAGATGGATCCGACCAGAGAGTGGAAGCAACACCCGTCGATATGACCGAGGTCCAACGGATGATCGATTCGGCCATGAAGAAAGGGCCGAAGTTCCCTAAGTTTATACACCCATATCCAGCTAATGTGGAATAGTTCGAATACCCTAGAGGTTTTAAAATCCTGGATTTTAGCCTTTTTGCTGGAGAATCATCCTTATCATCGTTAGAACATGTAGCTCGTTTCACCGTGCAATGCAGAGATGTCAATAGTGACTTTCACAAGCTGCGACTTTTCAATTTTTCGCTGACCGGTTCAGCGTTCGCTTGGTATATTAACCTCCCACCGAATTCCGTCCAGAGTTGGGAGGAGTTGGTCGAGAAATTTCATGAGCAGTTTTATCGGCCGGGAATGGAAATGTCAGTATCCTCGCTAGCAAGGATGGCTCAGGCATCTGACGAATCACCAATGGATTATCTTACCAGATTTAAATCAGCCAGGAATTGGTGCCGAGTACCTCTCCCCGAAGTCGAATTCGTCAGGCTTGCTCTGAACGGTCTTGATGTCGAATACAAAAAGAAATTCTTCGGGGCAAACTTTCCGGATATGTACGAATTAGCCCAACATGTCAAGCAGTATGATTATTTGCTCCGCGAGGAAAAGATTTCCAAAGCTCCATCTCGGGGGATGATTTACAAGAATCCTGCTGTCAATTATGCATCAACCGAGGATGAATGCGTTAGTGTGGATGCAGCTGAGATAGTGATAGATAAGCCATACGTTTGCAAGGCACTGACTCAAGTTGACTCTAAGGAAGTCAAAATCCGCTCGGCCACTGAAGGAACACTGAAACCGTCAAAAGTTTATACTTTTGATATTACAAAAGCCGATGCAATTTTTGATCAACTGTTATCAGCGAGGATCATCAAACTTCGGCCTGGGCACAACATTCCCAAGGCTGAAGAGCTTAAAGGAAAGATATATTGCAAATACCACAATTCAAACAAACATACGACAAACAATTGCGTCGTGTTTCGAGACAACGTCCAAAGCTGGATTGATAATGGCAAACTGAGATTTCCAGAGAAGAAGATGAGCGTTGATACTGACCCATTCCCCACGGCAACAGTAAATATAGTCGATGCGTGCCTACCTAAGGACAAAGGGAAAGGGAAGGCCGAAGTTATTGCGACGCAACGCTTTCGGAATCAGAATTCTCGGCCACGTTTCATGGCCGATTTTCGTTCAAACGAACCACCTACAGATTTAACGGGACCCGCTATTGTCAAGCCTATGATGGATTACAGCACCGATGAAGACAGTGGGACGGCAGTTTTATGCAGTAAATGTAGAGCAAAGGTCAACAGTGAGCCAGAGGAGAAGCCCTCTTCGCTTATAACGGAACGACCTACGGCCGCAACCCAGCAAAAGGTAGCCAACGTAGGCCAACATCAATGGGTTTTTTATAGGCTCGGTCCTAAAATGAGGATGGAAGAGACACCTTCAGTCAGGCGGCGCCTTGATTTTGATGCTTCATTTTATGACGATGACTACTATATACGTAACTCTAGCAGCTCGGAATCATCTCGGAGCCAAAAAACTTTAAACCTCCCGAACCTAGAGATCAACGTTGGTATACATATCACTCTTCGAAAGGCGTCTACACCACACTGTCCAAATCCTAGAAACTCTGGCACCAAAGAATATATTGCATGGCCCTCCGACGGACAGCCCAAGAAACTTCAGCCCCTAAATGGCGGCCGAAAGACATAATTACCACCGACGATGAACGACCACTTCCAACGATTATGACAGAGTTGGTTCAAGGGAAACGGATGGTCAATCAAGATATCGAAACCACGTTCGAAGAGGCTGATAAACGGATCAAACTTCTTCTTCGGCCTGGGGAGATGAAGGCACGTCTCGAGCATTTCAGGTAAGAAGCTAAAAGCAAATTGACCCCGCCAGCCACATGAGAGCCTTTGATCAAAATTCGACGGAATTTACATCCACCATTCCTCGGGGAGGCCTTGGAATATATGCGAGAGTTTCATAAGAAGCATTCGGCCAATGATTTGTATGGTTTGCCGAAAGCTTGTCAAGACATAATAGATCTTATCCTAACTTGCCCAGATGCCGAGCGAATCATTCAGCGGACTTCAGACCCAGGATTGAAGGCTAGGTTCCAGCACATACGGGAAGCTCGTGTCCTTGGTTTTGAAGTCAACCCATATACTGACATCGATGCAGCTGACCTTCCTTTCTTCATGGAGGACCTTCAATATTTACGATACCACTTCGAAGTTTTTTCGGCCGTTTCTCTCTTCGGCCTTACGGCCGATGAAATAACACGAGTCGCGCAGTTGGATGCCTACCTCGACACCAGGGATGCCCGTATAATGTACCAAGAGCAAGCTCGTTCCTGGCATCAATCCCAGACGCAATTCTGATTTCAGACGCACCGGAGGTATCTGCACAAAACAAACAGGCTTCCGAAGAGACATTGCGAGAACAAACCATTGAAGAAGGCACAAAAGAATCTCTTAGTACTACTCCACCGCAAGTAGATGTCGCAGTCGGTGACCAGGAACGAGAAAAGGCGGAAGAGGATGATGGTAACTCGATGGGCCCGTCGGTCCTGGATAACATGGAAATTAGTGTGGTCCATGTTTTGCCCGCTGATTTTCAGTCAAGCACATCCCAACCAAATTTCCTTGCTGGTGACGTAATTGCCGAGGAAGACGATCACATTGATTTTGTAACTATCGCTAATGATGACTCGACAACAAAAGATGACAACATCAAAGCAGCTTTGGCCGAATTGTTTCCTTGCTCATCATCGGCCAAACTTCACCATTTAAAGCCATTGTATGTCACGACCCATATCGAAGGGTATCCAGTCTCCAAAGTTTTTGTCGACTGCAGAGCGACAGTTAATATCATGCCTGTAAACATCATGAAGGCGTTACATCGCTCCAATGACGAACTCATTCCCTCCGGGATCACAATGATCAGTTTCGTCGGCGACAAATCCCAAACAAAAGGGGTGTTTCCTTTAGCGGTAAATATTACCGGTCGTAACCACATGACCGCCTTTTTTATCATCGACTCCAAGACCGAGTATAATGCTCTGCTCGGTTGAGACTGGATTCATCAAACCAGCTGTATTCCTTCATCATTATATCAAGTGCTATTTTTCTGGGACGGTAAATCGGTCATCGTTCACCCGGTCGATAGTCAGCCCTTCAAAACTAACATGATCCAAGCACGGTATTACGATGACCACCTCGGCTATATCACCCTACAGGGTTTCAATGACGAAGGACGGCCGACTCAGATTTTTGTTCAAAAAGCTATCGAGGTTGGCGCCGAAACTGTCCATCAGGATTCGGCAAGACTCGGTTTAGCTAATTTCATCCCCGAACCCGATGTTTGACACCAATCGGGAAAAACGTAGGGTCGCGGTTTCATCTACTATGGAATGATTACTGGCCCATTGGTATACTATATCTAAACAACCAAATTCGGGCGTTAATCTCGTCGAGTTCCTTGCCGAATGAGATAATGGTCCTGTCTTATCTCTTGACAAAATTCAAGCCACCCCGGCCGAGCTCGAAGATAATCGGCCCCAAGTCAAAGATCCCTTAGAACAAGTTAATGTTGGGAAGGTCGATGACCCACGGCCTTTATTTATCAGTGCTTTACTTCCCCAACCTCTGAAGATCGAACTTCGTGCCCTGCTTGAGGAGTTTAAAGATTGTTTTGCTTGGAGCTATCATGAAATGCATGGTTTAGATCGTACTCTTGTCGAGCATGAGTTGCGTATTAAACCTGGATGTAAACCTTTCCGTCAACCACCTCGACGTTTCTCGATCGAAGTGCAACTCGGTATCAAGGATGAAATAGTTCGGCTTTTGAAAGCTGGGTTCATTCGGACAGCTCGATATGTAGAATGGTTGGCCAATATAGTTCCTGTTTTAAAGAAAAATGGTGCATTGCACATTTGCATCGATTTCAGAAATCTGAATCTGGCAACTCCTAAAGACGAGTATACAATGCCGATTTCAGATCTTTTATTCGATGCAGCGGCGAATCATACGATCTTGTCCTTTATCGATGGACACGCCGGGTACAACCAAATTTTCATTGTCGAAGCTGATGTGCATAAAACTGCTTTTCACTGCCCGGGGGCACTCGGCACTTACGAATGGGTTGTCATGCCATTCGGCCTCAAAAACACCGACGCCACATACCAACGGGCAATGAACATTATATTTCATGATTTAATTGGAACCATCGTCGAAGTCTATATTGACGATGTTGTAATTAAGTCCAAACAACAGCGGACTTATTTGGATGATCTCCGACAGGCTTTCCTTCGTATGCGTCAACACAATCTCAAGATGAATCCTGCCAAATGTGCATTCGGTGTGTCGGTCGGTAATTTTCTCAGTTTCCTCGTGCATCACCGTGAAATTGAAGTGGACGAAAATAAAGCACGTGCAATCATCAATGCTCCACCCCCGACGACGAAGAAACAACTGCAGTCCTTACTCAGCAAGATAAATTTTCTTCGGTGATTTATAGCTAACTCGGCAGGTAAAATGAAAACGTTCTCGACGCTTTTGAAACTTAAGGACTCAGATAAGTTTGCGTGGACCGACAAGCATCAGGCAGCGTTTACACAAATCAAAGTCTCCCTCACGCCACCACTTGTCCTTGTTCCACCCCGATGCGGTAAACCTCTCAAACTATATATCTCGGCGGCTGAATAGTCCATCGGCTGCCTCCTCGCCCAAGATAACGATGTCGGGCGAGAGCAAGCTATTTTTTACCTCAGTCAAAATCTCAATCAACCAGAAATCAATTATTTCGCCATTAAGAAGCTTTGTCTCGCCGTGTTCTTCGTCGCCTCCAAGCTTCGGCATTACATGCTTCTGTCGGTCACACAAGTCATTGCCCAGACCGACATTATCCGGTACATGCTTACCCGGCCAATCGTAAAAGGCAGAATTGGGAAGTGGACGATGGCGTTGTCCGAGTTTAACTTGCAATACGTGCCCCAGAAAGCTGTCAAAGGCCAGGCATTGGCCGACTTCCTTGCTCAACACCCTTCCCCCTACGGTTTTGGGGACACCGATGTTGAACTCGGCATGGTTGAAACACGCGACAACTACTGGACAATGTATTTTGACGGTTCAAGTATTTCATCCTCGGTCGGTGTTGGCATTGTCATTCAATCTCCTAACCACGATCGTTGGTATTTTTCGCTTAAGTTGGATTTTGACTGCACCAATAATCAGGCCGAATACGAAGCCCTTATCATCGGCCTTGGCCTTCTTCATGACATGCGGGCCACCCGTGCCCTCGTCCTCGGCGACTCTGAACTTGTGATTAACCAACTTAATGGGTCTTTCCGTTGCATGAGTTGTACCCTGGCACCCTACCACATGGTTGCCAGCTATTTGGCCGAATCCTTTGACGGTATTACTTTCGAGCATATTTCTCGGATCCATAATACCGACGCGGACGAGTTGGCTCAAATCGCCTCCGGTGCACAACTCCTGGGGGGCAAGCTAGGCCGAGAAATACCGATGTTATGACAGCTGTACCAGACCTTGGTTAACCAGCAAATCCTCCGACGCGACAACGTGATACGCACCAGAGTCATGTTCTTACCTTCGTTGCTAGATCGACAAGACTCTATAGAGGTTTATGCTGGCGAGGCAATACCAGATGATTGGAAAAAGCCCATTATGCAGTACCTTGACAATCCCAATGGCAAACATAGTTGCAAGACACGAGTTCACGCCACGAACTATGTCATGTATCAAAATGAGTTATACCGAAAAGGCGAGGACGGACTGCTACTGCTATGCCTCGGCCCCCAAGAGGGTACTCAAGCGATCACAGAAGTCCATGAAGGGGTTTGCAGAGCTCATCAATCCGGACGGAAAATGTGATGGCTACTTCGACGACACGGCTATTTTTGGCCAAGAATACTAAAGGATTGTATCGAGTTTGCACGAGGATGCATACAGTGCTAGATACACGGGCCTATACAAAGGGTCTCGGCCGAATCGTTACATTCGGTCATTAAACCATGGCCATTTAGAGGTTGGGCTATGGACGTGATCGGTAAAATCACACCATCGTTCGGGGCTGCCAAGCACGCATGGATAATAGTAGCAACCGATTACTTTACTAAGTGGGTTGAAGCGAAATCATATGCCGAGCTAACATCTAAAGAAGTTTGCGACTTTATGGAGGAACACATTGTGACCAGATTTGGCGTACCAGAAACAATCATAACCGACAATGGCACAATCTTTACAGCCGAAAGGTTTAGAGAGTATACGGCAACTTTGAAAATTCAGCTTGAACAGTCTACACCATATTACCCACAAGCAAACGGGCAGGCCGAGGCAAGTAATAAAGTGTTAATCGGCATTCTCGAGAAAATAATAAAGCAAAGGCCCGGTATGTGGCATTTAAAGTTGAATGAGGCTATGTGGGCATATCGAACATCACCCCGATCGGCGATTGGGACAACCCCGTATGCACTAACCTACGGACACGACGCAATGTTACCAGTCGAGTTAAGCATAAATTCATTGCGATTGATTGAGCAAAGTAGTTTGGTAAGCGCCGAATATAATCAGTCCATGAGACAGGAGTTGGAAGATTTGGAGGAAGCGCGACTTGATGCTTACAACCTGCTGATGGCATAAAAACGGATTGCCGAACGAGCCTATAATAAAAAAGTACGGCAAAAAAATTCGACGAGGGTGAATTAGATTGGCAAACGGTGTTGCCCGTTGGACTAAAAGACCCTAGGTTCGGCAAATGGTCACCAAATTGGGAAGGGCCGTTTGTTGTGCATAAAGTATATGGTAAGGGGGCATATCATCTTAGAGATCGGACCGGTCTAGTTCACAAATTACCAATCAATGGGAAGTTTTTGAAGAAATATTATCCGGTCACATGGGAAATGCGGGAATAGAAAGTCATTTCATTAAAATTGATGAGAGTATACAAAATGAATAGGTCGATCAGTTGTACATTTAATACATTCAGAGTGAATGAGGTAGAAGAGTGCCGAGCAGGGCCTTTAGCTCCAACCACCGCACCTCGCCCATGATGACCTCGGCCTGCCGGTTCTTTTTGTCCATTCTTAACTGCTCAACCCATTTTGTGTTCGCCGCATACTCAGTCAAACAAGCTTTGCCACCCGACTCGAAGTCCGTCGCAAGCTCGGAAGCAATAGCCGACCTTCGTCTCGCTAACTCGGCCATTTGACGATCGAGGTCGGCCAAGGCATCTCGTTTTGCCTTTAAAGCATCAATCTTTGGACGGAGATTGTCTTGGACGGCCATGGCAGCTTGCAGGTCTTGTTCAGCCTTCAAAGCATTCTCAAAGACACTAAAGGTTTCCCGAACCCGCTCCAAGGCAGATGACACCTGAACGATAGCCTCGCCGCTTAGTTGACCATCAGCTCCGAGATCGTTTAGACATGCACCCAACAAATCAATACCTTTGCACTCAAGGACTTGCGACGCCGAGAAGGACGAAACCTCTTGTAACCGAGCTAGAGCAGTTGAGTCAGTGGTTTCGGTTGTGGCAGCCGAAGGACCAGCCCCTCCAGTAGTGTTGGACAAGAGAGCTTTAAATTCGACCTCCCACGAAGCCTGCACACACAAATCAGGTTAAGCTCAAAGAAATCATGAAAAAGATAGCAAGAAGGTTTCGTTTCTTTTAACCTGTCGAGAGGAGACTTCGGCCATGTCTTCAGGATCGTTGCTCGAACCTAAAGAGCTTAATGGCCGAGCCCAGTGTCTTAGGCTGCTTCTCAGTTCACGCGGCCGATGGAGGTTATCTACATTCGATGGCCACTGAGGCGGCCAAGAAATATAGATAACACCCTTCGGCGCATAGAATTTTCGATGAAAAGAGTTTGCAAGCACCTGACATATTTTCCTGGTTTAGAGTTTTTACGGCAGAAAACTAACCAAGAAAAGGGGGTAGGAGATACTTACAAAGGCTGAAGTAACCTCATGCGGAGGAATATTGAGATCATGGTCCTGCGGATGAACGGGCGTTTTCGCCGACGCTTCTGGCTCCCCGACAGGTCGTTTACCATGGTCAGCCGTAGACGGGTCGACTCGGACAGCCACCTCGGACACGGAGTTAAGGCCCTAGTTCTGCAGAGGAACGGCCGCTTCCGCCGTCGTTGTTGGCTCTCCAGCTGGTCGTTTATCATGGTCATCTGTTGGAAGGCCGACTTGGACAGCCACCTCGGACACAGGAGGAGGTTGACGGTGGGAACGAGGGCGACTCGCCAGAGGAACTTCGTCGCTTCCCTCACTCTCCTCCAAAATGAAGATCGAAGGTTTTACAGAAGAAGTTTTCTTGGTCGTAGGGACTGCCTTTTCCAAAACAGGTGCAGCCTCGACCAAATGAACAACAACTGGTTTTCCAACCTTAGAAACATGCCATGCTTGGACTGCTTCCTCGGCCGGAACTGGCCGGTTCTCGACCAAGGCTTGGGCGACGGGGGGATGACGTGAATCTCCCGTAGTTTGATTGGAGATGACGTGAATCTCCCGTTCTCCTTTCCTCGCCAGCTTTTTGACCCGTTTGGCAGGCCGAAGGGGTTCAACGGTCGGCTCGACGTCTCAACGATGCCGTTTGCTCAGCAAGGTCTGCGCAGCAGGCTCTGTTTTCTTGGACACGATCGATTTTTTCTTGGCCGCAGCTGCAACGACCACCTTCACCTTTTTCAACGACTGACTACCTGAGAAAGTAAAAGCAAATCAGCGAAGCAGATCAGTAGTTCAAAAAAAAAATTAAGGAAAAAGGGATAAATAAACAATAACCTTGAGCATGGGAGGCAAAAGCCTTCTTTGGTCGACCGTCGAAAAGCTTGTCCAAAATGGCTTCGACCGGAACACCAAAAAACTCCTGGGTATACTGTTCCAACCAATCACCGAATGTGTCAGTGCATAGAGATTCTGGAGTGGCCAGTCGAAGGTGAAATTTCTGACACCGCTCCTCTAACTCTTTCTCTGCATCGCTACATTCCTTCTCCGAATAACCAGTTATGCGTCCGCAGCTTAAGACGAACCGTGAGGAGAGAATGAGGATCGGGCAACCTTGGAGGTAGCCAAGTTGCCGAGCAAGGAAGTTGGGATGATACACTTCCCAACTCGCTCGGCGACCCTCACACCCGAGAGGCAGATCGCGGGCAAGCACGAAAGACCCCCAGGATTGACGAAGGTCAGCATCTTCATTCGAGCCCCACGCTGTTGTTGGAAGCTTAATCGACGAAGGATATTCTCGACGACGACAGACCAGGAATTCGTCATCAGAAAGATCTTCAAGAGCGAAAAAGTATCGAAACACTTCTTCGGCGTGGTGGGGGGGATTGGCCAAAAAGCCAACTGAGAGTCGAGTGCTTCCTTTGGCGAGAATTCAGCAATCGTCGATCGAAAAAGAGCAAAGCAGACCTGCAGCCAGAGTTGGAAGACCAAGAGATGACCATTCTGATGTGGGTCGACCTTATCCAGGGTCGTTTTGGCCAAGCAACGGAGGAGATAGGCGAGAATGGCCGGGCTGAGTGCTAGAGTGTGACCACTAGCCAGGGCTTCGGCCACTGGCATATTCTCGACCAGACACTTATTAGATTTGGTACAACAGATAAATTTGTTGTACCAATAGAAAAGGAAAGCTTCGTGCTCTCCTTTTTGCAGCGCCTCCTCTCATCGGCCGGTAAAATTAAGGTAGAGGGTATTGTAGTTGAAGAAGTTCTTGTGAAGCTTATGAACCTTTTCTTCCGGGGGTGTCTGGCCGTCACCGCTTAGCATCTCAAGGGCCCGTTTGTCAAAGAGCGTCCTCAAGTTGAGATTCGACGGGTACCCAAAAAGGGCAGCGTCGATTGGAATTCCAGTCGGGGAAGTCCCCAAGATAGCAGTGATGTCAAGAACGGTGGGGCCAATGGGGCCGAGAGGGAGGACCATGGTGTTGGTTGCCGAACACCAGAAGCATAAAGCTGCTAGAAGAAGTTCCTTGTCCAGGATGATATCCATGGACGAGAGGTGAATGGCGTCGTAAATGCCTAGGGCCTTCCACTGCTCGTCGAAGAATTTTTCCATTCGTACGACCCAGGCTGCTAAGGTTGTAGTGGTCGAAGGCCAAGAGCCTTGAGGCCTTGCTGCATCCCATTTCGACCAATCGAACCCTTGTAACAAGGATGATAGGCAATGCTCTTGGAAAAGCCCAGTAATGGTTGGTGGTACCGCCGCTTTAAAGAGAGGACCCAAGATTTGATGAGGGGTACTCATGTCGCTCTCAAATCGGATAGTCTTGATTGAACTCCAGTCGATAATGTTCTGGCATTGGTCACACTCCTTGGAAAGTTTGGAAATAAAGGAGGCCATGATGGATGGTTTGAATGAATGACAAGAAAAGAACTTTCTGGGTTAAAGGTTGAAGACGAAAATCTGGAAGCAAGAAATGTACTGAAGAATAATGGCAAGAAATTCAGAAAATTTGAACGCGTAAAAGTACAAATGAGAGGATTTCGGTATTTATAGGACGATGGAGGGAAGGGCAATCGTTTGAAATTCGAAATGAAGGGTAGAATCGACCGAGAAATTCGGTAATCATTATGAGCATTCAGAAAATCCAGTTGAGAAGGCCGAGGGTTTCGTGTTTCGGGGGACGCACGATTGCGTGTGGCGGCGAGATTTATGGTGAAAGACGGTTTGGCGTATGCACGATGTTGAATGGTTCGCAGATCGAGGCGGCATGGTGGTGTTCAGCAACAAGACCATGATGATATGACGGTTCAGGGAGCTGCACACTCCAAACGTCATTATTAGGGTTAGCCCTATAGAAGAATGCCACGTAGAATGGTGGATAGCAGAATCAAGATCGTGTAATCGTGTTCAATAAATGCACCTCGGAATGAGAGCATTTGAGTTTTGAGTTTTAATTTTGCTTCTTCAAGGCCGGAGCTCGACCAGAGGGTTAAGGCCGAAGGCCTAAGAAGCGAGGGGGCAATGTTTAGGCCCAAAATAATAGTTTGAGCCGAGTATAGAATCATTCTCGGCTTGGAAGGCCTTGCAACAAGGGTGTTATGGATCGTTCAGTACGTGGACCTCAAAACCTAGGTCGGCTAGGTCATGACGTAAGACAAGTCGAGTCCTGGTGCAATAAGGAGTCTCGGCAGGATTAGTAACCCGAAAGCGAATCCAGAATAAAAGACTAGGTTCACAGTCATAATGAAAGTAGGATTGGTCGAGTCAGTGTTTGATCAGGAGAAGAAGTCCTAGTCCGAATAGGGTTTTAACTCGACCTTGGGGGATCCGTTGCTATAAATAGAAGAGGCTGTGCATCATTCAAGCCCCCTCCAATTCAACACAAAACTGCCCTGCGCAAGCTCTCTCAACAACTTTGAGATTTTTTATTTTCTCTTTTCGCTGACACATCTTCCGTTGGCATCAACAGCACTGTGAAAGAAACCGGTAATATCTTAAGTCGGCATAGATAGCTCTGTCATCGTAGAATCAGCCGATCTCGTAGTATCTTCCGTTGGCATCAACAGCATTGCGGCGATGACGGTTGGTTATCTATCCAAGTCTCGGTCGAGAAGGATTTCCGAATCCTTATTGATTGAGGTCATCTCATTAGCCTTCTCGGCGAAGTGAGGTGTTACAGTTTATCGAGCTTGGCGCATTGCACGCCGAGTTATTTTATGATTGGATACTCCCAAGTGGGATTTAGAGTTCGGCATTCGGACGGCCGAACCACGTTCACTATTAAGACTTATATTCGCTTTGAGTATTTGTGCCCTTACACTTTGGTGTCGATTCGGCAAGAGTTTACTCTGACGAATAACATCACTGTGATCGAATCCGACGACGGCGATTCGTGAACTTCGTAAGAATAGTAACCTTGTCTTCAGGTTCGAGAGCCCAAGAGGCCGAGACGTGTTCCTTTCTCGGCCGTAGTCGCAAGACGCAGAAGTCAGCCGCGCACCCAACGCAACATCAACAAATTTACTCCTCGACCGAGCTCCGCCGATGAGTTGGCACGCCCTGCATTCACCAAAGGACGTAGTTAGCTTATAGATTACTCGGCCTGCGCGCTACGTAGGCTTAGTAGTTTTTAGGGTCAACAGGTTTCCATCATTTTTTGATGTTTTTGCAGGGAAAGGTTGCGACAGGTTGTCCTCGCCGTCGAAGCCCTCGACTTGCAGCAACAGATTCATCCCGTGGAGCCCAAGTCTTTTTTTTTTTTTTTGTAATTATTTTATTTTTTAATATCCATGTAGAGCCCGGTCATTGTTCACATGGATGCCACGTCATCAGTTAATGGCAAATTTAATAACAATCTTAACGGATGTATGAAAGTGTCCCAAAATTATAACTTTATATACCACTCTGGAATGAAAAAAAAAACTTCATATATTAAATATTGAAAATCACGAAACTTGAAAGTAATAAATTGAGATTTACCAAAAAAATAAAATATTTTGCAAAACTTTAACAAGACCCTTACTAGTTTCAATTTTCAAAAAATATACGTCATGCACCCTTTCCAATATATATACATTAGTGCTCGGTGCTCCTGCTTAACAAATGCATTAGATATGATTATAAATATAAACGGATAATTTAATGCAATCGATATTACTAATTTATTGTAAAGTTAAGCACATCAATTTTTTTTTAAGATAAATAATATTATTTGTTAAAAAATCATCTCATTTGAGCCCGTGTCACTTTCGATTAAGATTGTTTTGTTGGTTTGTTACAACAAGCTACTAATAGAAAACCAACACAAAAAAAAAATCTGCCAAAAACTTTTCAATTCATTTCATACCTACTTTTTGAGATTCGTCATTATTGAAAGGATAATATTTTTATTTCCTTTTGAGGAATGAGTCTTTATAAATAATGATTTTTAATCATGTAAATTCGATGATCAAAACTACAATTTATTTATGAGTAATTGTAGAGAAATTAAATTGATATATAAAATTTTAAAAACTAAAAATATAGAAATTAATAATTAATTTATTATTTAAGCATGCTTATTTCTATTAGTGACATATCATTTAATTTATAAATTTTGTCTTAAAATTTAATCTCTTTAGCATTACTCTTCATTTGAAGATTACTCTTACAAACATCACTTGAATCTATGATCATTTATTCAAAATGTATTAAACAAACTAGTAGTGTAAATACCAAGTAACATATTCGATGATAAACAGTCAAATTTATTTGATATATTTAGAAGATTAAATGCCTTCCAATTCGAATGATTTGTTTTTATAAAAGTGATTTTGAAGTACAGATTAAGAAATTAAACTGTTCTAATCATTGAATTTATGCCATCGAAATGCCTTCTTAGTAAATGAAGGGATATCTGCAATCCCAACATGAAAATATGGGTGTTGTTTGCCATTGTTAGCATTAACTGGACTAGACTGGACTAATAGTCCATGTAGTCCTATGTTTGGTGTAGCAAGAGAGTAACTTTATTGACGCTAGGTCAGACTTGCCTTGACTTGAGGCTTCGCTAAGCGTCGGTAGTTAACCCCAACCAAAAGCTTGGTATTTATTAGCTAGGACTATGTCACTGCCCCCTAGCTTTCTAGACCCCCCAACCCACCACCGCAAGCTTGCATCGTGAGGGAGTGCAAAACCACCCATAATCCAAACCCCCTAAAATCTTATAATCAAAACCACCTAGATGGGAAAACTCGCCATGGCCGGCAACAGAATTGGGGGAAAAAGAGAAGGGGATATTTGGCCGAATGGATTTAGACGGGAAAACAATGGAAAGAGAGAGAGGTTGCCGGACAGGAAAACTCGCCATGGCAATCGACGGAATTGGGAGAAGTCATTGAGGTTTTTGGTGATAATTGGAAATTTGGGGAAAAAAAAATTAGGAATTGAGAATTGAAAGGGAGGCATGTCTCCATTTTGTGATGATCAACCTGTGCACTTTGACCAACTTGGGGGAAAACAAATAGAGAACTAGAGGGGGAGGGAATAGAGAGTTCTAGAAATAAAAACAAAAAGAAAAATGGAAAAAGAAGAACAGAAGAACAGGGATGGGGCTGGTAGAGTGACACACCCCAACCTGAATCAGAACGTGTTGGCCGTCACGTGAGGGTGACGTAAGTCATGTGCACAGTGCGGAAGCAATAAAGATATGAAATTTGACTAATTAAAAACTGAATCACTAGCAATACTAGTGTAAGAAGAAGTGTGAATTCCAATAATACAGAGCATAAAAAGTCTAGTTGCAGTCAAGCAGAGTAAAGTACTAATTAACCGACACCCGAAGGTGATCCTACATGATGTAGTCTTGTCAGAACTGCCGTGAAAGCCCTTGCAACGCCACCAACAAGAATTCCTACCTAGAACCTGGAGGGGCAAAAAACAGAAAGCGTGAGTGGGCAAAAACAAATCTTTTCAAATTCATTTCTTTCTCAAATGTTCTAACCCCTTGCCGTAAAACCTGTATAATTTTCCAGAAAGTATAATACATATATACATATCTCAAATCAGGCTCAGTATATCAAAATCCGCTTATAAAATAAATGCCATGCATATGCCATGATCAATACTTATACCAAGTCTACTAACACAATATTACATAAATAAGCCAGTTGATATAATTCAATGCATAAACCAAAACTAGCCGAGAGTCACCTCTTGTGACCTGTACGGCTTAATCATATATCTCAACATATAATCTATAGCTCATCTATCTAGCCGGGAGTCACCTCTTGTGACATGTACGGCTCTATCATATAACTCAATCATCCCATAAACAATATGCCTGCACAAGTGTGAATAAGTACGCTCTAGTGCTACGATCACGTGAAGGCTGTGCGAATAATCGCGGGTCACCTACGAGTCGAGAACCACCTATAGTGGTTTGTACGACAAGACTGCACACCTAACTTGGATCCAAGGTGAGCGTGTGGTGTGGAGGTGAACATCACATGAAGGACTGTGCCCTGGCCCCTGGCGAAAGCACTAACACTGGGTGCAGGATACGAGCTCTAATATATCACCATATAATCATTCTCATAATCACCATAATTCGTATCCACTACCATGATAATGTACTCACCTTTGGCTTACCTGGGCCACCGCAGCAACATGCAACATTATGCATAATTATATTAATGCACATACTAAGTAAAATGCATGTATGTCATGGCATTTAAATTTTATTTCATATAAATACGTTTTCTGGGAAAATGTCAAGTATATATATACTGAAAACAAAAGCACACTCACTGGTAAGTCGAAGGGTCGTAGCCCCCGAGCCTCGATTGATTACGCTCGTCCTGAGAATAGGTTTCACCTATATGCGAAATAACTATACAATCGTCAACTAAAGTACGTAAACAAAACTATGTAATAACTTCTCATACATAACCCAAATTGGGTATATGAATATACCACAGTGACCTACACAACCTCAGGATCAACCCCATATTTTTAGAATAATTTTCCAAGCTCCCATGGGCCGACACGCCCCAGCCACGTGCCAGGCACACTAACGGCATCAGTTAACGCTGTCAAGAATATTACTCGGAATATTCCGTTAAAACCCAACGGTAACCGTCAAACTTAACTGTCGGCGTCGGAATATTTCGTCAAACTTGACGGAATATTCTGTTGTCTTCTTCCTAAAACCTCCGGCGACCTTCGCTGTCGTCGGAAACTGGGGATTTCGTATTTTCGTCTTATCTTCTCCAATTTTGCACCATTTTTACGAATTTAGTACCAAAATGAAGCTTAAGACATGTAGAACAATGTTATACCTGTTTGAAGCTTCAAAATCCACTGAATCACGCCTGAGCAAGCTCGATAATTCCGGCCAAATTTGAAACTCTTCGATCTCACGATTCCGACGTCCAAATTCTTCCAAAGAACCACTCCGAGCTTCCTTATGACCTCCTAAAGCTCCCTATGAGCTTAAAATCCCCCAAAACACAAGGTTTTACGCTAGCATGAATAGTGATAAAATCGGAGGTTATGGTTCTAGGGGTTTTCGAGAGTTTTCTTACCTGAAACTTGTACCAATCGACTCTTATGAACTTCACGAACACAATGGTGTGCTTCACACCCTCGATCTGTCACATTTCAATGGGTTTCTGGGTTGGTCCGTACGAAAGAGAAGGAGAGAGAGTGAGTCCGAGGGTGAGAGTACGAGAGAGAAGAGAGAGAAAATGTATTTTTGTGTGTGTGTGGTCCAATTTGAATAACCAATCAAAACCACTAAAACCTTAAGTTCCCATTGGCCCCAAAAACTTAGGAACTTAACATTTTTGTCCACCTCTAAAGCATGTCACACACAACACATCTCAACGCCCAAGGGCATTTTAGTCTTTTCACATCAACGATAATAATTCTCCGGGACGGGCTGTGACGTAGAGAGTTCTAGAAAATAAAAATAAAAAAGGAAACAAATAGAGAGTTCTAGAAAATGAAAAGCAAAGCAAAAGAAAAAAAATAAAAAAGAGAAAAAATTTATTATATTTATTGTCAGTTTAGTTTAATCTATTGTACGTCAATAGAGTTTTGTCCATTTAAAGCCAGTTCAGTTTAATTTGTGAAACTAATTCAGTTTGAGATAGTCTGATAATACAAATGCACTCTTAAGTATTAGGAAACTTTAACGAAAAACTCCTAGTACTGTTCACTTTAACGAAAAACCACATTTTTACACTACAAAGTCAATCCTAGTACTGTTTACTTTACTTTTTATTTTGTCCTTATTGTTAAAACCCAAAATTTTCAAACCATTTTCATTAGTTTTCTTTAAATATTATACTTATTGCAATTAGCTGGCATGGCATAAGGCCCCATCAATAATAAGGGATAAACGTATTCATAATTCAGTGGCTCCAAATGTTACGAGGACGAGGATTCTCTTTGTAACGACTTTAGAAATTTCAAATTGTGTCTATTTATCATACATTATACGATTAATTTTCGTCAAATACTATTTATATTTAATTTTAAATAAAAATATTTAAAATAATTTTTAACCACTTAATTTACGATAAATAAACACGATTTGAGAATTCTAGAATCATCTAAAGAGGATCCTCATTCGGAATTTACAAAAGAAACAGGTACCAACCACCAACATGTACCAGCATCAACAACCAAATTTATGCAAAATTCTACCTTTTTCTTTTATTTTTATTTTGTTGTTGAAAGAAATATTTTTCATGGGGGATTGACGCCACCGTTAACAACCAAATTATGTCCGGTCACAAACTCAGCCTCCTCAGAAGCCAAAAACACCACCGCATCCGCCACGTGCTTCTCCGTCAGCATTCCATTACCGCTCCTAGCATACATTGGCGCTATCATCTTCCCCAGATCCTCCATCCCAACCTTCAACATATCACACAGAAGCGGTGTCAGAACCGACCCAGGTGACACACAATTCACACGCACTCCACGCGCCGCCAGCTGCTTACTTGCGGACCTCACCAGCCCCAGCACTGCGTGCTTCGACATTGTGTAGTCCGTCGCAAACTCTGTCCCACTCTCCGCCGTCAAACTAGCCGTGCACACAATACTCCCCCTCGCCTGCCCCTCGATCTGTTAGTAATACATGAAATTTATTAGGTTTATATTATCAACACTCCAAAATATATGCTAAACAACACAAAAATAAGCAGTACCATCACTCTCGCAGCGTGCTTGACACACGCCGCCATCCCCCGCGAGCTCACCGCCATGACCCTATCGTATAGTTTCAGGTCAAGGTCCAGCACGGTCTGGTGGGACCCACTGACTATCCCCGCGTTGCTGAACATGATGTCGAGGCGTCCGTACAGATGGACGGTGGAGTCGACGAGGGACCTAACTTGTTCCTCGTCGGTGACGTCGCAGTGGATGTAGGTGCAGCGGTTGGTACCGATGGACGAGGCGAGTTCTCGCCCCTTGTTGTCTTGCACGTCTGCGATGACGACAGCAAGCGCGCCGTGTTCGGCGAAGTGGCGCGCTGTGACTGCACCGATGCCGGAAGCGGCGCCGGTGACGATGGCCACCTTGCCGTTGAGCTTCTTGGGTGTTGTGGTCTCTGCCATTTTGTACAGTATGCTCTTTCGGCACGGGATGTTGATATAAGGGCTTTAGATTTAAAATTACATTTATACCTCTTACCTCCTACGTTTATACCTCTTACATAATTATTTAACTCGTTAATGTTATCCTTTTTTTTGAAAAGGACACCCGACCCAGTACCGACCCAAATTTTAGCGAAAAAGATGACATACGGGTCACTTGTTCACAGCCCGGGAAACCAACGTGCGTAACGGTCACAGTAGCGAAAACAGGTCACCCCTGTCAGACATACGAAATTTCAGAAAGTTGGACATTGGCGTTTAGGAATTTACAAAAGAACAATTTACACTCTTTTAACTTCAACTTTGAGGTAATTTTTAAAATTAGTCACGAAATTTTAATTTTTTCAAATTATACCATGAAGTTTTGAAATTGTATCAACTAATCAATTTTGTTTATTTGAAGGTCTAGTCCTATAAAACTTATGGCGTGCAATATGAAAGCATCTCATGAAAGTTGTCAAAAGATAAATGTCAAATCTTAATTTAATGGCTAATGTGACAATGTCAGATTTTCTTTTACTCTAATATATATATATATATATATATTTTTTTTTTGTTATAAATGATATTTGTAAAACCCATTTTAAAGAAAGAAATCAATTAAAATAAATTTTCAAGATTAGGGTTTAGGGTGGCCCAACAATAAATAATTAAAAAATAGGCTTAATTTTAGCTATGCTTCCTGTAACTCGATTTTAATTTCATTTTTGCCCTTGTAACTTAAAAGTCGATACTTTACTCCTTGAAACTCAAAGTTTGCTCCACTTTGCCCCTAGAACTGGATTTTGATCTCATTTTTCTCCTAAAACTTGAAAGTTGTCTTTATAAAACTCAAAATTCGCTCCATATTGTCTTAGATCTAGTAATTTCTTATGTGAGTTTGTTGGATGCGCCAGGCTAATCAATTTTTTTTTTTATCTTCTCAATTTCTTTTAAACTTAATGTTATGTTATTGTTGAATGTTAACTCATAATGAAAATTCATAATCAAATTTATTGCACATGTGACATAGTCTTATTGGGTGTTGAGTTTCACGTATGTTTCATGAGACTACCTATAAGTTTCAGAGAGAAAAGAGAGAGTCCATAAGTCCAAGTGGCACAAATTTTGTGTTTCAGGAAATAAAATGATGACTTTTGAATTACCAAGGCAAATTGAAATCAAAATGAAATTTCAAGGAGCGTATCTAAAATTAAGTAAAAAATAATTGTCAGCACCCTTCTCATATGTCATACTTGTCAGTAAAAAAATCATATATCAATTCACGTAGAATTAACACATCGGTTGAAGCTTTTTCTTACTTTTAAATTTGATTGCATAGTATCTGACTTAATATTTGACATGGTCCTAAAGACATTAGATTTGACGTATGAACTAAACTTACATAATTTGAAACAGAATTGTGCGAAATTGTAATTTTTGGTGATGCAGAGCTTGAATTTAGGAAAAGAAAAGCTCGTTTTTATTTATTAATGTAGTGCAAGTGTGCCTTACACATGTATTAAAATAAACGAGTCCCATAATCGTCACATTATCAAATTAATGAAGAACTAAAAAATTGATACTTTGTAATTGGTTTTAAAAATCACTCGAAAACTTAAACAGTGTAACGTAAAGTTGGCCCTTTAACTAACCAACTAGTGGTCCGTGCAACTTGGTGTTTAACTTTTTACTCTCTCTCTCTGTAGTTGAAAAGAAACACTATTGTAATTTTCTCACCAGTTTTTTCTTGGCAGCCAAACAGCAATTGAAACAGATAACGAGAGTCACAGTTACCCAAGTCTGACGTGTGTTGTTTGGGATAGAGTTGAGTGGCAGCTACCACTGGCTAGGTCTAACCTAGGTGGCCATTTTTCTTTGCAGGCCTAAAAAGGGCAAGGGATGCGTATCCCTTCCACCTACGCTTCATTGTCCATAAATTCGGATCATTTTGATCTAACTGTTACAAACAGAAGATTCCATTAAAAGTTATAATAATTTTAATCATTAAATTAAATTTCAAGGACTCGAATTTATGGATCATGAAGATTAAGTGGAAGGGATCCGGATAAGAAAGAAATTCAAAAAAAAGAAATAAAATCAATTGTTATTTGTTCAAGACAGTGTACGGAGATTTCATCTGGCAAATGGAGATCTACGCTTTTCTCTGTTTTTTGTGGGGATAATTACCAATAAAAGAAGTTTATTACCAATTGTACCATAAATCGTAATCTTCTTCTCTCATTGTGTTGGGGGTATTTCAGACAAAGTCACCGGCCCGGCTGACATTTTTAATTTTATTACTTAAATATTAAAGGGAAACTCTTAGAGTGTATGGATGGAGAGTGGAAGGTTAATGAAATATAAGTATACATAAGTATTTACTCTTGAGTTTAATTTGTGATGATTCATTCATATAATAAGAAGGGGTGTGATATCCACATACCAATTTTTTTTTTTTATACACCGTTTTAATTTTTGACTGTCGGATCGGATAAATTGAAGAAGATAAAAGGATAAAAATCAACAAGGGGTGTGTGAGAAATAAAAAAAAATATGTGGATAACACATCCCTACAAGAATATTTTGATTCATGCCTTGGAATGTGAAAAAGGGTGAATATGAATTCAATTTCATTTCCCAAGGATTAATAATTATTGCCCGTTATGCGAGTTATATGTGTAAATATTAGTTAACTGTGAATAATAGTTTTTGTCATACATCAATAAAGTGTATGTGTAATACTAATTGTAATTCTTATATAAACTTTATTTTAGAGTTTAATGAATATACAAAGAGTTCTCCAACTATTGTTTTATATTTTTAATATTTATTATGTCCAGTTCAACTTGGCATAAAAGCATTCGCTTTTGGTGATTTGTATGCTTTAAATTTTCGTGCCCACTTTTTCTTAGTACTGTGACCTAAATCTTCAGTTAGGGTTTTGGTTTTCGTGATTTCCTTTAGTAAAAAAAAAAAAGTGAATAGTGCTTGTTAAACAGTGTATGGCAGTGACAGTGATTCTGCTATAATACCATGAAAAGTGATCTCCCATAGTGTGTAAATGAACAGGGATTCTGGTACAACATCAATAGTATTATTGGTAAATTGTCTAAATTCCATTGCATCCTTTGTGCCTTAAATATTTGTGTGTTGGCTAAATGACTCAATATAATCGTAGTGTTGTTATGCATCTTAATAGAACAAAGAAGTGGATAATTGATACTAAAGCCATTGATCATGTGATTGGTGACCCTAGAGTGTTTGATAAGTTACATGATTATGTTTGTGATGCATATATTACTACTGCAAATAAAGCACCTTCACCTATGAAGGGTAAAGGAATTAATCTCTTACTCTGACCTTATCAGCTGACAATGCTCTACTTGTTCCCAAGTTAAGTGCAAATCTTTTGTCGGCGGGAAAACTACTTGATACATAATATTGTTCTGCTTACTTATATCCCACGTATTGTTATTTCAAGACCTTAAAACTCAAAAGAAAATTAGTTGTGGTAAAAGAATTAGGTGTTTGTACATTTTGACTATGGAGGACACAATTGTTTAAGATTCAAGTAACTGTCGAGTTCTAAGTGCCAAAGTGGATAATAAACATCAAATTTGGTTGTGGCATCGACGTTTGGAAAATCCGTCATTCAGTTATCTGAAGCATTTATTTCCTTCTTTGTTTCACATTTGTAGTGATTTAGAGTTCAAGTGTGAAACATATTTCATGGCTTAGAGTCATCGTGCTTCCTTTCTAGTAAGTGATTTTAAAGCTACTTTATCAATTGATTTGGTACATTTTGATGTGCAGAATCTGATGAAGGTTACTTACAATGGATTTCGTTGTTTTGTTACTTTGATTGATGATTATACTTGGTTGATAAAGAATAAGAGTGATGTCCTTTCTCTTCTTCAAAGATTTTGTGAAATAATGTCTACTCAGTTTCACACTAAAGTTAAAATCTTCACGTCTGATAACAAAAGAGAGTATGTGAATAACACTTTAGCTTGCTTCTTTCGTGATCAGGGTGTTATTCATCAAAAGACTACTCTGTTTACACCCCAACACAATGGTGTGTTAGAACCGAAGAATCGTCAAATAATAGAGGTTGCTCACTCCTTGATGTTGGTCAAGTGTATTCCTAATCATTTGTCAGGTCATGTTATTTTGGATGCTATGTATTTGATCAATTTTTTTTCGAGTCGAATTTTGGATTTTCAGACGCTACTTGGTGTGCTAAAAAACATGTCTCTCTTGCCTTTGTATTCAAACTTCCTCCTAAGTGTTTGGGTGTATGGTGTATGTGTGTCTACTCTTATCAGCGGAATAAACTTGACGTGTGTGCTCTCCAATGTATGTTTATTTGGTACACATAATCAGAAAGGCAATAAATGTTACCATCCTCTGACTCAGAAAACTTATACTATCATAAATGTTACCTTCCATAAGGAGGTTCTGTATTTTGTGAAGCCCTATTCCGGCTCCTTACTTCAAGAGAAGAGGCCGAGTGAAGTGCAGAGTTGAACAAATGGTGTGGATGATTTATTTTAAGCTTGTTGATGCATAAAACTGGAAGTCTTAGAACAACGTAAATCCGACCGTGAATCTGCATGAAATGTAAATAACACAAGATGTATCGTGGTTCAACCCAAGGTTTGGGCTACGTCCACACTGATTATGTATTTATCTGAGGGAGGGAGAGAGCTCCGAGAGTGAGAGCTTTGAGAGGGGGTGAGAGGGCCTAGGAATTGGCATCTCCCAATTACGAGGGTTATAAAATAAGGGCTCATCACTTATTACATATTTGCCCCTTTCTTTATCACATAATTACATTTAAGTCCTCCGAGTGTTTATACGAGGTCTAAATACGAGACTCTAAATATGGTATAAACAGTAGTCCCCAAGTCTTCGGTTAGTAAAGTCTTTTAGCCGGAGACTTGAAATTCAGTCCATATGGGCCGAAGTAACTAGATGCTATTTCGAACTAATGCTCGATACGAGGCAGCCTCAATCTGAAATGACGCTCAATTAGAAGTAGCACAGCGAGGCTGCTTGATTCGTGGGTTATGTTGCCTTGGTTGTTCGCAGCTCAACGCAGCACTCAAATTTAATTTGGGGCTCCCCCGCACTCAAATCTTCATCAGGTACCTCTAATCTTCCTCTTTCACTTCATTCACTCTCTCAATCCACTAATCCATCACTGCCATTTCCTAATCCAACGTTCTCAGAGAAATGCGATCGTTTTCTGTCGCCATTGTTGATTTCAATCGAGAAGTTTGTAAAAAAAGCACTTTAATTTGATTTTTTTTACGGATCCTTTATTTATTTGTTTGTTTTTTTTTCATTATTTTTGGGTTTATGCTTTGAATTGTTTGATATGGGAGTGATTGATTTTCAATGTATTAGGAAACTGAGTGGAAATGCAGCGTGCTCCGGCGACGATCGAGAAACAGTTGTTACTGAAAGCAATCAAAGAAGAGTGCCCGTGGGAGAGTCTCCCGAAACGGCTTCAAGTGACATTGTCTTCCAAAGAAGAATGGCACAGAAGGTTACAGTAGCTAATGCTTTTGCAGTTAGTAGTGTGGCTTCCTACTTGGTTTTTTGGTATTGGCTTAAGTTTGCTAACCGTGTGCAGGGTAATTGAGCATTGCGTCAAGAAAAGACTTCCATGGAACACTTGCTTTGCTCGGAAAGTGTGCAAAGAAAGCGAATATTATGAAGACATGATGCGTTACTTGCGAAGGAATTTAGCTGTGCGTTTCTTACTTTTGAATTTGGGTGGAAGTCCATTCGTTGAATTAGTCTGAACTGCATTGCATTAATAGTTTTCATGCTACGAAAACCTATTTCTTCCAGATAATGAAAGAACCACGCCATTTACAACTTCAGCGTTATGGAGTCCAACTGGAGAAAATTTAAGTTCTGAAGTTTCGATTTTAATTTTGCATTGTTATTGGGTAAAAACTGTTTGTGTCATTGTGTGCATTTGATATGCTTGAACTATACTTTTGGGGTATCATACAGTGAATTGGTAAGATTGTTCTTGTTGAACAACTAGGATGAAATTGCTACGTAGCTTCATCCTGTCATTTTCAAATGAAATAAATTTAGCCATCAAAGCAATATAATTTTTTTTCTTTTTTATTTACATGCAGTATTATGTCATCCAATGCTTGAATCATAGATTTCTGCGGTTAACATGTTTGTTTTATTACTTGCAGCTATGTCCCTATCACCTTGCAGAATATGTTTGCCGCGTAATGAGGGTCTCCCCATTCAGATATTACTGCGATATGATTTTTGAAGTTATGAGAAATGGTATGGTATTAGCTTCTTTACCAAATCCTTTCTTAGTATGCTGAATTTTCCTTCTATTTTACTGTGATTTGTATGACAGTTTCTCCTAGAAAGTAGGTGTCTTAGCCATTTTTCATTTTTGCAACACTTTTAACTGTTAGAATAATTTTCTGATTGAAGGTATAGTTTGTGGACCTCGTCTGCCAGAGCAATGATGCGTATAAAATGTGTTGGAACCATAAATTGTTGTCTAATTTGGATTTCAAAGATTTTGCATCCTGCTTATGCAGTATCAATTTAAATCATTAGAGACCTGAGATTCAAACTTAAAACAAGTCATAGGTACATTATGCTAATGATGTTTTTTAACTTCTATGCAAGAAACTTGTTGTAAGGGCGTGAATTTGGCTACAAGATGCGACTTAAATGGGTGATGAGGTTATTAGTTTAAAAGTCTCTGTATATGTATTTATAAAGGTATGAGAAAGGGATAGTGTTACTTTAGCAACTGGGATTTGAAGTGTCGGATATATCCAGGAAATATCTGGTGGGGTAGCGTATCTGACATGCCAGATCTAAAATTTTTGGAGTATCCATACTTCACGGGGATTAGATTACGGATGTTTTTGTTTTTTTTGGAAAGGATTGAATGCACTAGAGATCTAGAAAAAACAATAAGTTGAAAGAGCTAATTTGTCTTACGGGCGACTGCTTAGTTTGTGAGTAAAAGACGCAACAAAACATTACAGTATTT
This sequence comes from Malus baccata, assembly GCA_006547085.1. Classification (NCBI taxonomy): domain Eukaryota; kingdom Viridiplantae; phylum Streptophyta; class Magnoliopsida; order Rosales; family Rosaceae; genus Malus; species Malus baccata. The sequence goes on from VIEB01000017.1 coordinate 1,165,458, forward strand.
TCTCGTTAGATATACAAAATTTAACTGAGAATATGCCTCTCATTGCATGGCATTGCAAAAAGAAAAGACGAATATAAAAGAGAATTTGGTGCTGATACAGCTTGATCAAGTTGAACACGTGTGTGCTAAGAGTGTGTTTTGTGAAATGTTTATTCACCGAGATACTTATCAGCTTATGCTTATTCTCATGCATATCACATTTTTTGCAGAACAACCTTATGACAGCATCCCCAATTTTAGTGCAGCAGATGCCTTGCGCCTTACAGGGATAGGGAGAAATGAATTTATTGATATAATGAACAAGTGCAGATCTAAGGTAATAATCAATCTGCTCGTTTTCTTTATGGTCTGCATTATGGTGCATGCATACCTGGTATCTGGATCGGATACAAACATTGCATGGCACCCAGACATGTATGAAAGTATCACAATTTATGAATTCTTTGGTGTAGTTTAGAGCAACTACTCCTGGTCTTAGAAACTAAATTTTCCGTCCAGCATTCTCTACTTCAAGACATCCTAGGGAAAAAAAAATTCTGGCATCTCCTTCCTGTTCATTGCTTGCAATTAGATGAATTTTCAGAGTTCTCAGATGAAGGTCTGTACTCTGCATCACAATATTAAATTGATTTTGGTCATGCATAATGAGCTGTGGATCCACTGTCATTTGCCTTATAATTTAATTCCTATTAATGCTAGACATACTATTTGGATTCTTCTATGTAATTTTATGATGGGAATGCATATTTTTATCTTAAAGAGTGCTTCAAGGTCATCTTTAGGCATTATATAGAGTTACTATAACAAAATGGAGCTTCATGAGTTGGGGTTGTTTCGATGCTGCGTGTGTGTGGCATTGTCTTACCTGTTGTTTACTTTATTTTGAGTTATCTAGAAAATCATGTGGAAGCTGAACAAGTCAATTGCAAAACAACTTTTACCTACACAACCTGTGGATTTTACAATTGAACCGTGGTGGGGAGTTTGTCTTGTGAATTTCACGCTGGAGGAATTTAAGGTGAGAACTGAGACTGAAATCACTTTGAACTCTGAACAGTGTTAGCCTACTGAATTTCTTAGGTGTTTTGGGAAATTTGCGAAACGACATATATCATCAGGTATGTGCTTTTTGGATGACCTTACAGTAATTTTCTGTATTTGTAGAAACTCTCGGAGGAGGAAATGGCAACAATAGATAAAATATGTAAAGAGGAAGCAAATTTATATATTTTATTCAATTCTGATATTGTTAAAGGTCTTCACCAACGAGGATTAGTATACTTTGATGTCCCTGTATATCCTGATGACCGTTTTAAAGGTAACTTGTATGGATGAACAATTGGCATGCAGAGTCTAGCCTTTCTGATTTTATCTTTGTTTACCGCCTCATTGGATTAGACGCCCATATGTAAAGAGGAAGCAAATTTATATATTTTATTCAATTCTGATATTGTTAAAGGTCTTCACCAACGAGGATTAGTATACTTTGATGTCCCTGTATATCCTGATGACCGTTTTAAAGGTAACTTGTATGGATGAACAATTGGCATGCAGAGTCTAGCCTTTCTGATTTTATCTTTGTTTACCGCCTCATTGGATTAGACGCCCGAATATTTACATGGTTTTACCTTCCAAAACCAGCACAGATGGTTTATGGTCATTGACTCATTGATCAACTTTCTTCTTTTAAAATTTGGTGTTGGCATTTGTATTCTTCATTTTTCTAGTCCTATACAGTCTATATATTAATAGTTAGCCAGTATGAAGTTTCAACATATAATCCTGTACTTCCTTTTTTAACTTTTGAAGTATTTGGTGAAGCCCAAACTTTTGACCAACCGTACTTCCACCCCACTCCTTACCATCTGAGCCAAAAGCTAGGGTGCCTTCTCTCTTACTTCATTTATTCTAAATAAAACCGTGAATGGACATCCATGCCAAGCTCCCACCAACCCCACTAAGAATGAAACTGAACTTCTAATGTATTGCGCTAAGGAGTCAAAATTCTATCTGGTGGTGGAATATTGTGATGAAATATTAATAAATGTTCTGGTTCAGTTTCCAGGCTCGAAGGATTTGTTTCAAACAAGGAGCAATCTTATGAAGATCCTATAGAGGAGTAAGGCAGTTGTTTATTACAAAAATGCCATAATTGTCAATTTGTCATTTGAATTCTGTTGACTGGCAGTGGAACCAGGATCATAATACTCTACGCTCTGTTGTTCAGGTTACTATATGCAGTTTTTGTCGTTTCAAGCGAGAATGCAACTGTTGCTGAACTGGCAACAACATTACAGGCTGACCTTGCACAGCTGCAGGCTGCTGCATCCTTTGCATGTCGATTGGGATGGGCGGTAAAAGTATTAGATCCAGCATCTGTGCTTCGAGATACAAGTTTACCTGGATCTCCTAGAAACAGTCTCCGTGAAGAAGATACTTCTTGTCGTAGTACAAGCTCAGCAAATATGTTTGCCAATGGTGAAGCTAGTCTACAAGGAGATGTCTCAGGGACAAGAAACTCTTTGCATGATCGTGTTGCATTTGTTGTTGATGCTAACATAACATCCTACCTTATGATGGGCTCTGTCTCACCCGGTTTGTTTCTTCTTCTCAAGATCGAATTAGTTTATTATTTTGACTTTCTTGAACTCAATTATTAGTTTTCCTCATTCAACTTCGTCAAAGTCTTTAAACAATGTCCATATTTCTGCTTGAACGTTTAAACAGTCACCCTCAATTCTTTGCAATCTGGAAGCTGACTTAAGCATAATATTTTATCATTATGCCAAACAATCCATGCCATCTTGCATGGAATGTCGGATGGTGCCGTAACTGACTTTAATTTTGCGTTAGTTGTAACATCATTATATGTATTACTTGTCTCCCATTTTTCATGAGTAGGATAACAGATTAAGTTTCAACTTAATGGCATGACTTAATAGTGTCACGAGTTCGCCTTGAGCATGATTTTCAAATCATGTAAAAAGCGAGATAGAGATTGAATTTTGACTTGTCTTGTTCTCTTACGTCGTTAACATTCCAGTTGACAAAAGTATTATGTGGTATGGATATAAAGTGCGGGTACCATAATCAGGTTAAAGGAATAATTTGTGTCCCTTTCCCCTTAATAATACTTAAGCACATTGTGAATGGATTTCATAGCTAAAGGCTTGTCTCATCTTGCAGCCATAAGCATCTGTTCCACGTTCCAACTAGCAATCTATAAAAAGAAGTTAACCAGATGGAATTTGTAGAAGACTTTACATGAGTTGCCGATGATGTGCAGCAAAGGAAATTGTGGACCTGATGGATCGAAGGAAATTGAGGACCTGATATGCATCAAATAGATCCTAGTTTTTCCATGTAGCATAAGTTTCATGCAGGATGGAGAGTAAGGGAAAGGAAGAGGAGATGTCTGGACTCAATTTGAGCCTTGGCATCACACAAGTAGTTTTCATTTTTTTGGATTCACTCCGAGAGAGAATGGAAAAAGTGAAACAGTGGCATCAGAGCCAATGGTGTCTTGGGCTCATGCCTAGTCAACTCACCATTTGCATGCGAGTTCAAACTGACAAGAGCTTTAAGTTCTTTCTCTGTTTACTTCAAAGCTTACAAAGTAGTACATGAATTGTTGGACAAAAATTAATATGCTTAGGAATCTAAAAGACATAATCAATAACACCTAAGATATTGTTCATATGATGTAGAGAGGTTCAAAGACAATGAATATTACACTACAAAAAATAGACCTATACATTTAAATGTGCATTAATTACATGAAGAATATCAAGCATGGCGTAAAGGCTTGTAGATTAAATTTTTATTTATTTATGTACAAAAAGTTGTGTTTGTGCTTTTTATTATCTACATTTCATGCTTTTATACGTTCTCCCAATCATGAATCTTATACTTGGGTATTATATGCATTTTGATTTCACATATTTTCTTTTAGGCTTGAAATCGCATGCTGTGACATTGTATGAAGCAGGAAAGTTGGGTCATGGTAGTATTACCGATCTCTGTAAGGATCTGAGTACGCTAGAGGGAACAAAATTTGAAGGAGAACTACAGGAATTTGCAAATCATGCATTTAGCCTCCGTTGTGTTTTGGAATGCCTTCAATCAGGAGGAGTTGCAACTGATGTGAAAACAGAAGAAGTTTGCAAGAACATGGATATGATGACATCAAACAATGACGCGGACACACTCATAGCTGATGTCACCTTGACTAACAAATCTGAACACTTAGCAATACATGAAGTTGGGGTCGAGGATGATATTTCTGTGAAATCAGGGATACCTGAGGAAGGTTCTGTTTTGGCTGAACCTGTTAGTGATAGAGGAAGTGATGGAACATTAATTGGTACACCATCAGAAGATATCACCAGCTTAACTGAAGTCCCTAAACCAGACTTGAATCTCCAGAATAATGAGAAATCGATGCATGCTGAAGGGTTAGACGTTGAAAGAGAAATGTTAAAGAAGAAAAAGAAATTCCGAGTGGATATCCTTCGCTGTGAAAGCTTGGCGTCTCTTGCACCAGAAACTTTAGATCGGTTGTTTCGTCGTGACTATGATATTGTTGTATCTATTATTCCTCTTCCACCTTCGTCGGTACTTCCTGGACCAGCAGGTCCTATTAATTTTGGGCCTCCCTCGTATTCATGCATGACACCTTGGATGAAACTAGTATTGTACTCAACTGTGGCATGTGGACCGCTATCTGTTATTCTGATGAAAGGACAATGTTTACGATTGCTTCCTGCCCCGCTGGCCGGTTGTGAGAAAGCCCTTTTGTGGTCTTGGGATGGTTCTACAATTGGAGGGTTGGGGGGCAAGTTCGAAGGAAGTCTAGTAAATGGAAATGTACTTTTACATTGTTTAAATTCACTTCTGAAATATTCTGCTGTACTTGTGCAGCCCCTCAGTAGATATGACCTCGACAAATCTGGAAGAATCATCACCATGGATATTCCATTACCCTTAAAGAACTATGACGGTTCAGTTGGTTGCATAGGGGAGGAATTGGAACTGAGTGAGAAGGAAAGGTCAAAACTGAAATCTCTGTTAGGTGATATGGGAAACAAGATAGAGTTGTGGACAGTTGGCTATATTCGCTTACTGAAACTTTTTAAAGAAAGAGATTCAGAACACTTTGCACCTGATGATGAGAAGTATGAATGGGTCCCATTGAGCGTCGAATTTGGAATGCCATTGTTTAGTCCAAAATTGTGTAATAACATATGTAAAAGATTGGTCTCGTCTCAATTACTTGAAAAAGATTTACTCACTGAGCATCATGATGCAATGCAAAGCCTAAGGAAAAGGTTGCGTGATGTTTGTGCAGAGTACCAAGCAACAGGTTCTGCTGCTAAACTTCTTTACCAAAAAGAGCAATCAAAAGACTTCTCACGACATCTCATGAATTATGCTAGTGGAAGGTGGAATCCACTTGTCGACCCATCCTCTCCCATTTCAGGAGCCTCGAGTGAGCAACAGAGACTAAAACTTGCTAACCGGCATCGTTCCCAAACTGAAGTCTTGAGCTTTGATGGAAGCATTTTAAGGTTTGTCTCAAAATGTTCTCTTCTATTTTTGCATCTTATTCCTTTCCCTAACATCTATATGTTTAGTATTACAACCAGTTTTTCTTCTTATAGTATTCACCGTTTGCTATATGATCATCGTAACTTTCACCATACACCGCATTTTTACGTTTGTGCTTTACTGTGGACACAATGATATTTCCCACTTACATTATCTTAATACGTCCCACTAATCCCTATAATTCATGTATTAGGAATATTGAAATGAGCGTCGGACACGAATGGATAAGAATGTCAGTATTCCAAGGTGTCTTAGTAAATCAGTTTCTACTTTGGAGAAGTTTTCTATGAGTCATGGATGAGGAATAATGAATGAACCCTTGTAAATTAACAGTATTCAGATGATATTTTCTATCTTCTTCGTATTTGATGGTATTCAGCTTGTTTTCTCTAACTCCCTCGTATATCTGGTATTCAGATCATTTGTTCTAGCTTCTTGCGTGTGATGGTATTAGAGAATTTGCTCTGACTCCTTTGTATTTACTGGTACTTAGATCATACGCTCTAGCTTCTGTTTACGAGGCTGCCACAAGGCCAGTTGAAGGAGCTCCTCCGGTGAGCACTACAAAAGTTGAGCAAGAAGAAGCTGACAGCAGAGAAGTAGTCCTTCCTGGTGTTAATCTTGTTTTTGATGGCTCTGAGTTGCACCCCTTTGAGATAGGTGCTTGTCTACAGGCCCGTCAACCTGTCTCCTTAATAGCAGAGGCAGCTGCCGCCTCCGCAGCTCTGCAACAAAGCAGATGATAGAAACTTGTTTGGATGGCGTATATAGAAGAATTCAACACGCTGCTAACGACTAACCTCATGCTTCTTTTAGTTTGATTATTTGGCTCGCTAGCTCGTCTCTGCTGTTGGTCATTGTACACCAGCTCCAGCTTTGTTCAGAGGTAAACACCAGGATCTCTGCAGATGATCAAAACAAACGATAAAAAGATGTCGGCATACCGCTTTAGTTCCTGCTTGTGCTTGACATAACTGCCATAAATTACACGAGTAGCTGATATCTGTCAATTTGATGCAGATAGGTGTTTCGTGCAAAGCTTTACCAAGGTTTGTAACTACAGTGTCGAGGTACATGGTTTTTCTTACGTGGTGCTTAGATCCGGGTGATTTACCCGCCAACGAAACAGTACACCCTTTTGTTTCGTTTGATTTTTTACGTTTGTTCTTTGTTCGTTTCGGAGGTAGGGATAAAACATGATGCACATGTTTCGGGTGCTATATCGGATGAATGGAAATGCATTAGAATACCTTGTAAGTCTGAAATTGCATTATGATATATGTGTGTATATATATATATTTTTGACACATATTTTAATACTTTTTTGTAGTTAACATTTCGAAACTTTATTCTAGTGTTCGGAACCGTATATATTTTAATACATAATTCATAGATTATTTTTGCAAAAAATTAGATAAATACAAAACTATTAAGACATTCATTTTTCGTAACGAATCACATGAATTTCATCCTTTAGCATTTATGTGTAACCCGTAGTGTAAATACATGTAATTTATGATCCTCATAAGTATGTGCAACCAATGGCCTTTCTAGGTGCTTGTAATCTATGAACTTATGTGTCCAAGGAGAACAGAGTCCTACATTGAAGATATAACAAAATAATATCATAAGACCTTAAATAAAATCCCACATCTAGTAATAAGTGGTTTCGTTAAGAACAATATCCGTGATATTGGTGGTGTACAATGTTCGGTCTAATAATTAGATTTCCCCACTTTTCTTTTATATTTTATAGACTAAACAGTTATTCATTTTAAGAATTTGATTAAAGCGCTTTAACTAATCTACACATCAACATCTATTTATTTATATAAACTAAATATCATTTTTTTTAAATATTTTACACTCAAAATGCTATAGATTGATCTCCCAATTTGGCCTTCTGGAGACATATTGTCCGAATTAAACTTCCATAATTTTAGGGAACTTTCAAGTTTAATTATCTCTTTAGTAATAATTAATATGATTGACTTTAAGCATAGTCGTCTTTTGTTTTTTTTTTTTTTTTTACTTTTAATCTGTATGTTTTTTTAACATTTCATATTTTTTACATCTCAATTTAGAGAGAGTTATATTGGTACGTTTGAATTCAAATGTACCAATAAGTTAAGGTAGGTTTGTGATACATTTTTGGTACAATTTATTTATATTGGTGCATTTGGATTCAAATGTACCATTACGTACGTTTGTAGTACATTTGTGGTATGTTTATTTAAATTAACTTATAAATTTCAATACGTTCATTGCTAAAATAAATTTCAATACGTTCATTGCTAAAATAAATTGGGTACGCTTGTTTTACATGTACATATGGGTACATTTTCTGAATTTTGTTGACATTTGTACGTTAGATTTATATGGTAAGATGTGAGAATAAAATTTAAAAAAGAAAGGGGAGAAAATTGTATGAACAATATGCGGCAGCCATTAACATGTATATACATAACCAAGCACGACGTTTGGAAAAAAAATTTGTGACAAATTATTAACTTTCAAAAATTAAGAAACAAGATTTTTTTTTTTTTTGAAATGTCATATGAACTTGTACATACTTTTCAATTTCTCATATAAACTAAAATTTTAAGCAATTTGTCATACCAACTTAACAAAATCATTAATTTGTCATTTCATCCCAACTCCGTTAAGTTTTCCATCCAATTTAAGTCATGTGCCTCACACATGACTTGTACGCAGGGTTATTTAGGTCATTTTAACATATTTTCGCCTTTTTTTTTTTTTTACTTTTCTTTAGTGCATATGTATCTACAACTCCATTTATGGCACAAAACGTCAACCTATTTCTCATTTATAGAACTCGTATGAAATTATGTCTTCGTGACATGCTAAAATGCAAACTCCCACTTGTCTGTCATTACATATTTGGAATAACCATAAGAAAGTGCATTGCGGGTGCGTTTAGTGCGTGGTACGGGACGGGACGGAACGGAACGAGGCGTTCCGTCCCGCGTTTGGTGCGCTAAAAATGGGTGGAACGGGTTGTTCCACGGGACAGATTTTGGATGTTTTTGCGTTCCACCTCCCCCCTGGAACGGGTTTGTTCCACGTCTGTGGAACACAATGTTTTACCATTTTAAGACAAATATACCCCATGTCTTTTTAAAAAATTACACCTTCGTTCCGTCCCGTCCCGTCCCGTTCCGTCCCGTCCCGTCCCGTCCGCGTACCAAACGCACCCTGCATGACCATTTAATTACTATCATATAGAAAATATTATTCCATTGCCTGAGAAACCCCTATAGTTTTTTGTCGAATACAACTAAATAAAAAGGAAGTAAGGTATTAGAATGACCGAAATAACCCTAAACACAAGTCATGTGCAAGGCACATGACTTATATTGGATGAGAAATTTAACGGAGTTAGGGATATATGACAAATTAATGATTTCAAAAAGTTGGTATGACAAATTGCTTAAAATTTTAGTTTATATAACAAATTAAAAAATACGTACAAGTTCATATAACATTTCAAAAAAAATTCCTTAAAAAATATCAATTATGATTCATGAAGGATTCTTGGTCCATTTAAATGCAATGGCATCTTATGTAATTTTCTTTTTAAAGAGAAATGGGCTTCCTATAATCTAGGCAGCGCCACATTTTTAGGAGGTGGTTTGATTAAAATTCTAAAACACACAGATGTTTAATAAAGAAATAGTAAAATGAGGCATCCAATCTAAATGCCCCAAATATTTATCGTAATTTTAGAGCATGTTATTCTTTCAATACGTCTTAGTTTATTAGGCTTAAATTTATTTCTTTAAGTTGGGTTTTTCAAAAGTTGTGCTGGCTTCAAATTAGGCTATTGAATGGTTGTACTTTCGAAAAGTTGTGTTGGCTTTAGTGCATGATTGGGCTCTTGAGAAGTTTTGTTAGCTCTGATATAATGAATTGACCAGTTCCTGATGTTGAAATTGGTTTCCCGTATGACCCAGTGTGGGACAACTCATGAGAGTGCGTGTTAGAGAATAGAGTCCTGCATCAGATAAACAACAAGATGATATTTCTGAGATCTCTTATAATAAAACCTCACACCTAGTGATAGGTGATTAAATGGGGGATAACATCGGTAGTGTAAGCAAACCATGCTGGGCCAAAAAAATTTATCATCTATGAAAGAAGACCTTACCTACATGAATATGATAGAACATTGTTTAGAGCAGATTTTCTACGATCATTTTAGTTTAAAAGTCTCTTCTTATTTTTATTATATTTATAAAATAAAGAAAATAAAAAAAACACTGTTATCAGCACAACAAGTATCTACCAACCAAGGTTATAGTGGTTTGTTCTCCACAAGTTGTTTGGCTATAGTAAACATTCTGGCTAAATTGATTCGATCCCAAATGCTTTTATTATAAATTAAGAAGTCGAACCAAACATGTTCTTTGGTATTTGATCAAGACGAGGAACATAAAGATGAATTTACTTAAATGGAGTGATAATATTACGAAGCAGAGTTCAATTTGAAGAGTAAGGCTATTATATAAACCGATGACCAAGTTCTAAATGTAACTCAACTTATCATAAGAGCATTTCCAATGGCCTCCACAAATTAAAATTTTTAAATACAAATTTGTTAACCTATGTGACAGTTTGAACACTACATTTTGCTTACTTCACATTTTTACATTCCAACATACTATAAATTTCCACATCATATTATTTTTCTTGATGAAGGTGAGAGATTGACGAAATACATTATTATAATAAAAAGAATGTTTGAAGAGAGGGATGGCAAGTCTCCAAATGTAGAGAGTGAAGCAAAGGTCCTAAATTTGATGAGTGAGTTTATCAATTCTTTTGAAGCAAATAAATTCTACGTGGTACTTTAAATTTAACCAAAAAAAAAAAATGTGAACTCTCTTGAAGATGCTTTAAAGTTTTCTATTCTAAAGAAAATGCTTTATATTGCCTCTATGTTGTCTCCATTCAACTTTTGCATAGGTTGCAAGTAGGGGTGGGCAAACGAGTTCTGTACCCGCGGGTCGGGACGGGTACAAAATTTCAAAAAACAAAATGGGGCGGGACGGGGTGGGTAACCAAAATTAGCGGGGTGGGGCGGGGTCAAAAATAGGAAGGAATTGGCCCCCGACCCGGCCCGTTTCTAGCTTTAGAAAATTGAATCGGGTTTAATGTATGTCAAATCCCACTCTCCACCGTTGATTGCCATATTTTCATCTCACAGAATGACTAAGGGTCTGTTTGGTGTTGGATTTGAGTCCAAAGTTTTTAACTCAAAAACAATTTTTAAGTTTTAAAATAAAAAAAACCTGTTTGGTAAGCCCATATTGCAAAACTGGACTAAAAAAAATTTAAAAACAGCCCATTATAATTTGAAAACAACAAAATTCATATCCTTGCGACTTGCGATGGAGGTCTGAGAGACCTGCTCTGCGACTCGCGATGGAGGTCTGAGAGACCTGCGCTGCGCAGACCACGCCCTGCACCTCACCAACGACGAACGACCAAGAGATTCCGGCCAATAGGGTGAAGGTTCCGGTGAATAGCTTTAAGCCTCGAATCTCTGAGTGCTTGATTGGGGACGAAATTGGGCCATTCTCTTCACTGCAAGAAACGATCAAGGTAATGGGTCTGTCTCTTACATATTGATATTTGGTGTGGTTGATTAATCTTATGAACTTACCCCCTTTGATAGTATTGAGATATAAACCCAGCAGGAGGGTTCTTCTTTCGTTTCTGCAATTCATATATAAGAAAAAATGTATGACCTAGATGTTAAAATAGTTAAAACAAGAGGAAGAATACGATTCATCTTTCAATTTGTAACAATAGATTCCGATGAATGCTAGTATGGTGGAACTAGAAAAGGAAATGCCATTATTCGATTTCGCATGCATGCCCTTGAAAACGCCAAGTCAAAGTGGTTTCCATCCTTAGAGAAAAGCATAGCTAACTGTGTGTATATATTAACCTAACTGAGCTCGATCGAGCTCATAGCTTGGTAATTAATCTGAAAACTCTTCCATTTATGTTTTCTGATGTGCCCATGAGGATTGATTTTCGGATTAAGTGTTGGGTCTGCAAAAATACTTATTGTGGATTGATTGTTCTGCATATTGGTTTCAAGAGGAAGGTGGCACTGAGAAGCTATAGATTGGTGATTAAAGGTTGAAGCTTTAGTCCAATCAGGTAAGCCTCTTATTGGAAATGTAATTTCTAGCATATTGATATAAACCACTATATCATTTTCTAGCATATTGATATTTGGTGTGGTTGATTAATCTTATGAATTTTCTCTTTGATTAATTCTGACTCTTGAATTTTAATCATTTTATTATTTTTAAAATCTGGGTTTTGTTTGTTGATCATTTCCTCAGATGGGTTTGTTTTCTTGGCTTTGCTTTGTATGTACAGTCAATGAACTGGTGAAATTTTTGGTGTATGTATTGGGGATTTCGGGTTTTAGTGATTTCTGTAGTGGGAACTTTGGCATCTGTGATTGCCTTGCTGTGTGGAACCTTATCCTGATCTGGCTTGGAGGAGTGTGGAAGTCGTGATCTAGTAGATTTTGGGTATTGTCGTTCTGACGGAATTGTTGTAAGATTTGGTTGTTCATATTCCGTTTTCGTGTTACGGTTTTGTGTTTGAGGTCATTTTTTGAATGATGTGCTTGATCGTGTAACGATGTGCTTGATCGTGTGAATGTGTTGCATCGAGCTCAGTCATAATTTAGGCCATGTGACTACGAGACAGAGGTTTAGTGCCGAAGGGGTAGAGGAAGACCTAGGAAAACTTTAGAAGAGACTCTAAGAAAAGACTTAGAGTACTTGGATCTAGCAGAGGACATGACAAAAAACCGAGCGCAATGGCGTTCTAGGATTCATATAGCCGACCCCACTTAGTGGGAAAAGGCTTTGTTGTTGTTGTTGTTGTTGTTGTAGTTGATACTCAGATACAGAATCATGGATCAATGTATTCATGCATGTATGCAGTGAAGATACAAGTTTAGTAATCATTTTTGGGCTGTAGGAATTACTTCGGCATTCATTGCTGTCAACAGAAAGTATACTAGAGACCATATAGTGGTTGTGCAATCGAATTTATGTATCGTGTGCATAAACTACTTTCAGACTCGGGTCTTGTGTTTGAAGAAGCCTGTCTTTGATATGGTACAAAATGTCAACTTTCCCTGAACTAGAATTATATAGGTAATAGAGCACCACACTTCTGTCTTTGGTGTGGTTACGCTATAAAGATGATTTAATTGGAGGGGTTGGGGTAATAGTTTAAAATAATTGCTCCATAAGTTTTGTTTTGCTTTCTTAATGTTGAGGCATTCATCATTGGTAACTTGGTAATGAAGAGTGTAATAAAATATGAAAGGGAAAATGGCAGGATATACAATGTGATGCAGTCAGCTAGAAGATTGCATATGGAAATCTGTGTAGATTTTTGTGTAGTGTATTACTTATCAATATTATTTGGTTTGGTGTACCTGTGTGTTTGTTTGAGTATTTTGTGCGCTCTCCTTTTCAATATTTTTGCAGACCCAACACTTAATTTTCGATGCTTTTGTTTACATTGTTCTAGTACGTGTCTGAGAGATGTCAAACAAGGACTTTGAAAATGACCTTGATGATAAAGCGAATTGGCCAAAACCTATTGAAAACTACTTTATTAGTATGTTGTATGAAGAGACAAAAAAAGGCTTGCAAACCAACACTTTAGAAAAGAATCAATGGGATGCGATTGACATGAAGTTGATGCCAAATTATCCAATTAGGAAGCAAAGACGCATTCCCATTGCATGTTGTGCCGTGCACAATTACATTAGAATGCAATCAAGGAATGATACTTTGTTTCAACAATTTGAAGACAATGATGTTGATGTGGTAGATGAAGAATGCTCGGGGACGAATCAAGAAGGGAAAAACATGCATTTGAATGACGACAATGTTATGAATGATGTTAGAGATCACATAGCCGGATCAATGTGGCTTGATTATGCCAATAACAATTAGTCTCAAAGTTTATTGGTTTTCTAGAATGTTTTAATGTAATATTTATTGTCTAAGACTTGAAGTGTAATTTGATTATCGAGCATATATATGTGTTGTATTAGCACATGAATATAAAAATAGTATGTTTAATGTTTAATTTCAAATGTTTTGTATATCTTAAAACAAATACATAATTGAAAAAAAAAAATTGTTTTTAAGAGTTAAACCAAACAAGTTTTCAAATTTTTAGATTCAAAAATAGTTTTTAAGTTCAATGCCAAACACGTTTTTGAAACCTAAAAAAAACTGTTTCTAAGAAATGTTCTTAAAAGTTAGTTTTAAGAACAAGTTTACCAAACATGCCCTCAGTTTCTCGTTCTTCATTCATTCACGACTCGAGCTCGATTCGAGTCCTCGACAGTAGCCATCCATCAACAGCCACCATCAGACTCCACCATGGAAGAAAAAATCGATAATATCGGCGAAATATCGCCGATATTATCGTTTTTTTGGAGTTCCGAAATTTTTTTAACTATCCAACCTATTTTCACCGATATTATCGTTTTTTTGGAGTTTCGAAATTTTTTTAACTATCCAACCTATTTTCATCAAAATATCGCGATATTATCGATAATATCACGATATTTTCGAAATTATCGATAATATCGCAATATTTTAATAAAAAAATACTTAAATATGTTGAGAAAACTCAACACATAGTTCACTTGATCATGACCCGAAGGCCAAACAAGCTTGGATCATCTCACCAGGGGAGTGTGAATTATATAGGCAAAATTGATTGCCAAATTCCTTGCATGGGCGATGTGGGACACGCCCAATGGGGAAAAAATCAAAATTTCGGCCGAAATTTTACACCCTCTTTAAACGGCCATAACTTTGTCAAAACGCAACGAAATCAAGCAAGACAAAAACGAAAGTTGTAGCCCTCGAAGAGACGAAGAGAATGGTACCTCACACGACGTCTGAATCGTCGTGGTTTGGCCGGAAAATGCCTCGAAAGTCACTGAGGTCGCTTAGGTCGTCGGAAACTGGGTAAGATTCAAATGAGTATAACTTTTTCAATACGCAACGAAATTGAGTGAAACAAAAAGGAAAGTTGTAGCCCTCGAAGAGACGAAGAGATTGATACCTTGCACGCCAGCCAAAATTCAATTGACACACTCCTGGCTTCCAAAATTCAATACTTTTACTTTATATCAACTTGAAAAAACATAATCGGCATCCAAATTAAAGTTTAGTCTTATTCAATGTATTGATTTTCAATCGTTAATTGATATACTATAATTTGGAACTTCAACGCCTAGACGCATGCTTATGTGTAAGAAATTTAAATTGTCAAATTCGACACATTATTCTTCATCATTTTATTCACTTCTTTTTTTTTTTTTAATATCCTAAATAAAACCTCCAAATATTGTACTAATTAATTATATATAAATGATTATGGTGTGTTTAAACTTCTTTAATTAATTACTACATATTTTCTACACGCACAATGTTTGCCAGCTCGCTATATAATCAACTTAAATCAGTTAAATCCATCATGCAATGCATTTCCTTCCAATTTTTTGTGATAAACTAATAGATAATTGACTAAATAAACATCCTACAAAGTTTCATTAAAAATTTCCAAGTTTTTCTTACAATTTCCGTGGTTTCCATGTAATTTTTATCGATATCGATATTATCCCGATATTTCCATCGATATTTCCGTGTTTTCGGACTACCGATATTTCCGATATTACCGATATTTTATTCCTTGGACTCCACAACCCTCGACAACCACCATAAAAGTCCTCGACAGTAGCCATCGCAGACTCCATAGCCCTCAATTCCGTCTTCGTCTCCCTCTTTCTGGCAAAATGTCAGTGGCGGTAACCTTCAACAACCACCATCACCATCATCTCTCCGAATTGAGACCACCATCGTCATCTCATCTCCTTTCAAATTAAGGTAATATAATTTCTGAACTCTTAATTTTAACTCTCCGGTCAATTTTCTGGATTTAGGGATTTATGGTTATCTGCAATCTTTGATTATCGCCGATCAATTTTGAGATTTGAGAGTTAGGGTTTTCTACAATCTCTCAGTCTATTGAGCAGTTCTTCATACCTCAAACACAATACATAAATTTTCCTTCGTAGAAATTTGAATTTGGAATTTGGAATTTAGGGATTTAGGGTTCAAATGTTCATACCGTACCTACTGGGTATTCCATAATGTTTGAAATTTGAATTGGGAATTAATGTATTGTTCAAACTTGCAGACTTGTTGTATAGCATTGAATGGGAATTTATTAATTGTCCAAATCTACAAACGTACAACACCTTGACATAGTTGACATGTTTCACTTCTTAGTTCTTTAATCTTTGGGGGTTTTGTGTTGCTAAGGAAATTTCTGACGCTATTTCACTTTTGACATCATTGCTAAGAAAAACGCTTTTGTGCTATAAATTTATTTGGGGATAATTTGATGATTGTTCTTTTCGTGGTGATAGTTATGTACCAGTCTCCCTAAATACAACTCCTCAGTACGTCAGAGGAATCTAAAGAACTATTGTCAGGTAATGCAAAGTTGAGTGCTGCTCTTTGCTCCATGTATTTTCTTTGATGGATTGCTTTATTTAAATCCTGATATAATCAGGCATTTCATAGTAGTCCAGCATTTGAACTCCCTTTCGATATAACCAGCTCTGATGACTTTATTTGGTTTTTTTAACTCCCTTTCGAGCAGCCCTACATTGAATTGGCGGACTGCTATGTCAGCAGAAAAATTGTGCATTTGGTGGCAATGGTTGACAGACACAGGAAAAAGTATGAAAATGTGAGTTCTTATAATGTTTTCATCCCGTTGTTTTTCCTTTATTCGTATGTCGTATCCATGGTGTCAAAGGAAAAGTGGATGCAACATGATTTCTCTGTAACCTACGATTCTCTAACTTGAATTCTTCAACCTTCTTAGTTTGGCTTTGGAATTCTGTTTTTTTCTAGGACAACAATCTTAGACAGTTGGACTGGTGAGGCAGGTATTATCTTCCCAGTATAATCGAAACATTCAGAGACTGACTCAGACATACTCGACTCTTTCCCTTCAAGAGTTTCAGCAACCTGTCCCTCTTCATTTAATTTATAATATATATATATAACAAAAAAAAAAGACCTGTGGACCCGGCCCGTTTCAACTGGGCCGGGTAAGGTTCGGTTCCTATATAAGAATCTGCTATCCCCGCCCAGCCCGGCCCGTTTCCTTTGCATCTAGGTTCGGTCCGGTCCCTCCAAAAATGGGCCCGGCCCGGCCTGTGCCCACCCCCCAGTTGCAAGTGGCTTTATCACAGTGATGAAAATAAGTTGAGCCATTTCATGAGTGGGTTCAAACTTTGTTTGTGACTAATCTACCATCTAATTTAATAAAACTATCGCTTGACAAAAAAAAAAACTGCTTTTGCATAGGCTATTAATTCATCTATTGTTAATGGGTTTTTATCACAATAATTTATTGACATATTCTTCGTGTTTTATAATTTAGAAACAATTAATAATGGGTTTTTATCACCACAGTTCTTGAGATTGACCAAACTTATCATTTTGGTCCCTCACTTTGAAGATCAATTAATGTCGTCATTGACATTTACTACCACACATCAATTTGGTCAACAACAACAACAACAACAACAACAAAGCCTTTTCCCACTAAGTGGGGTCGGCTATATGAATCCTAGAACGCCATTGCACTCGGTTTTATGTCATGTCATCCGTTAGATCCAAGTACTCTAAGTTTTTTCTTAGAGTCTCTTCCAAAGTTTTCCTAGGTCTTCCTCTACCCCTTCGGCCCTGAACCTCTGTCCCGTAGTCACATCTTCAAACCGGAGCGTCAGTAGGCCTTCTTTGCACATGTCCAAATCACCGGAACCGATTTTCTCTCATTTTTCTTTCAATTTCGGCTACTCCTACTTTACCTTGGATATCCTCATTCCCAATCTTATCCTTTCTCGTGTACCCACACATCCCACGAAGCCTCCTCATCTGCGCTACACCCATTTTGTGTACGTGTTGATGCTTCACCGCCCAACATTCTGTGCGATACAACATCGTTGGCCTTATTGCCGTCCTATAAAATTTTTCCTTGAGCTTCAGTGGCCTACAACGGTCACACAACACGCCCGATGCACTCTTACACTGCATCCATCCAGCTTGAATTCTATGGTTGAGATCTCCATCTAATTCTCCGTTCTTTTGCAAGATAGATCCTAGGTAGCGAAAACGGTCGCTTTTTGTGATCTTCGCTAGATTGCTCCGGTCATTAGTGTGGATAAGTATATAAATGGATAGAGATAGGAAAACAAACACAAGATGTACGTGGTTCACCCAGATTGGCTACGGAATAGAGGAGTTCTCATTAATTGTGAAGGGTTTACACAAGTACATAGGTTCAAGCTCTCCTTTAATGAGTACAAGTGAATGATTTAGTACAAATGACATTAGGAAATATTGTGGGAGAATGATCTCGTAATCACGAAACTTCTAAGTATCGGAGCGTGGTATCGTCTTGACTTGCCTTATCTGTCTCATAGGTAGATGTGGCATGTTCTCTGGAACTACTCTTCCTTCATCCAGGGGTGGTATCTTTAACTGGTGGAGATGCACAAGGTAATGTATCAATTTCACTTGAAACTTACTTGTAGTTTCAGGCTTGGTCAAGCGCGATACAAACCATGTAGTAGGAGTCCCCTAAGTCGCCGAGCTAGGGGATCTGCTGAAAGCGGAGACAGACAAGGTAAGCAATCAGAGCTCCGGCTGATTGTTCACATTCTCCCTATCTTGCAGGCAGCATGAAAGATAAAGAGAAGAAAAATGAGAAGAGGTGATATGGGATACTTTTGCTTTTGAAGAAGTAACTTTCCACAGGCTTATTCTTGAACTGAGCTGGAGGGTTTTTTGGTTTCCTCCAGAGTATAAGGCCGACTGAAGAATTTGAGGGTCAAAACAAGTCCATCAAATCTAGAGTACATTCGACCCTGCTGATATGGGATACTTTTGCTTTTGACAGAGTAGTGGATGTATCGGCACGTGTGCTGTTACGCTTGTCTCCACATGCTTCCTTGTATCCTTCTCACTTGCCCTATCTGTTCCTCAGGCAGATGCGGTATCTTCCCTGGAAGCATAAGATGTTGAAGATGAGTACTGGAAAGCAATGCTAGGTAAGTAATCAGGTAAGGGGTTCCAGGCAGTCAGTTCCTGGCTGGAAGCTTGATTCTAAGTGCTGATTGATTGCTCTCTTTCTCCTTATCTTACAGGTAAGAGCAAGGCCAAAGGAAAAGACAGGGAAAAAGCATGATATGGGATACTCTTGCTTTTAACCCTGATGATATGAGATATTCTTGCTCTAGTATAGCTTGTTTGCAGAGGTATTATCGGGGGAAAGAAATCTGAATATTTCGAAGGGCTTCGTTGGGAGTGCCCTCTCAGATATGAGAAAGGGTTGAGCATTTTTGCAGGTCTGCCTATCCGTTGGGGATGGAGGTCGACATATATAGGAGTCTCCCTAACAACGAGTAGTAATGTTATTCCATTACCCTGCTTGGTCATAGCACAGTAGTGGGAGCTGCCAGCTTCACATGTTTTAACTCTGTCAGAGCACTTTGAAAAAGTGGTCTGTGGTATCTGGAAAGCTGATGTTGCGTGTGAAGATTACAGACAAGTTTTATCCAAGGAGATTCAGCTCTTGAAGTTGGGAAAGTGGTGCCTCTTCGGTTTTCGAACAAGCAATCCTATCAGGGATCTGGCTCTCGAGATTCGAAGAAAGATGCCTCTTCGATTTTTTAGAAAGCAATCATGCTGCGGGTCTGGCTCTCGAGATTCAGAGAGCGGTCTCTTCGATTTTTGAGAAAGTAATCATGTTAGGAGTCTGGCTCTCGAGATTCGGAAGGCGGTGCGTGCCTCTTCGATTCTGGAGCAAGCAATCTTGTTGGGAGTGTTTTCTCGAATGTGAGTAAAGGTTGGGCATGTTTGCTAGTCTACCTTGCCACGAAGCACAGAGGTTGACACACAGGGACTTTCCAATTATCCAGCAATGGTACTGTTCCTTTACCCTCTCTTCGATTTTTTAGAAAGTAGTCATGTTGGGAGTCTGGCTCTCGAGATTCGGAGGACGGTGCCTCTTCGATTTTGGAGCAAGCAATCTTGTTGGTAGTGTTTTCTCGTATGTGAGTAAAGGTTGGGCATGTTTGCTAGTCTACCTTGCTACGAAGCACAGAGGTTGACACACAGGGACTTTCCAATTATCCAGCAGTGGTACTGTTCCTTTACCCTTGTGGGTAATAATATAGTAGCTAGACCTTCAAAATTTATGTGTCTAAACTTTGTTAGTGTTGTTTCTTTGCTATTCTTTTACCCTTCTTGGTCAGAGCGATGTAGTGGGAGCTGCAAGCTTCACGTGTCTCAACTTTGGCAGAGAACTTTGGCAAAGTTATTTGTGGTACCCATGAGCTACTGTTGCTTGTGGGAAGTGGGTGATTAAACAGTAAGATTCATGTGCTTTCTACTTCACCAGAAGTCTTCGACAGAATGCCCATAATTTCCGCAAAGCTGAGTGTGCGTGTGACAGGTGCTGACAAGACTGGAAAAGTAGGTGCCTCTTCGATTTCTGAGATCGGCCCTCGTGGTCTTTAAGCAACCCAGTTTTTGAGAAAGCAAGCGCCTCTTCGATTTCTGAGATCGGCCCTCGTGGTCTTTAAGCAACCCAGTTTTTGAGAAAGCAAGCGCCTCTTCGATTTCTGAGATCGGCCTTCGTGGTCTTTGAGCAGCCCAGTTTTTGAGAAAGGAAACGCCTCTTCGATTTCTGAGATCGACATTCGTGGTCTCTGAGCAGCCCAGCTTTTGAGAAAGCAAACGCCTCTTCGATTTATGAGCAGGCGCCTCTTCGATTTCTGAAGCTTCGTCGAGTGCAGATTTTTATAGGGGCTGGCATTAAGTTCTAAAGCACCCTTGAATCTCCACCAGTAGAAGCTCCATTCTTGCACTTCTAAGATCTTGATTTGTCCGACCTCTTTTCTCTTCAACACCTTTGAAAATGTCTGGCCCATCCGACCGTCGTTTAAACTTGAACCTTGTTGAAGAGGTAGCCCCGCCTTCTCCAGACAACATATGGCGCCCATCCTTTTTCTCCCCTACTGGTCCTCTTACCGTTGGGGATTCCGTGATGAAGAATGATATGACCGCTGCGGTGGTGGCCAGGAACCTTCTCTCCCAAAGATAATAGACTACTTTCCAAACGGTCTGATGAGTTAGCTGTTAAGGATTCTCTGGCTCTCAGTGTTCAGTGTGCAGGTTCTGTGTCTAATATGGCCCAATGCCTATTTGCTTGAACCCGCCAAGTTGAATCATTGGCGGCTGAAGTAATGAGTCTCAAACAGGAGATTAGAGGGCTCAAGCATGAGAATAAACAGTTGCACCGGCTCGCACATGACTATGCTACAAACATGAAGAGGAAGCTTGACCAGATGAAGGAATCTGATGGTCAGGTTTTACTTGATCATCAGAGATTTGTGGGTTTGTTCCAAAGGCATTTATTGCTTTCGTCTTCTGGGGCTGTACCGCGTAATGAAGCTCCAAATGATCAACCTCTGATGCCTCCTCCTTCTGGGGTTCTGTCCAGTACTGAGGCTCCGAATGATCCCTCTCCGGTGCCTTCTCTTTTTGGGGCTCTACCGACTGCTGAGACCTCTCCTAAGCAACCATTGTGAAGGCTCCCTCTTGTTTGTTTATTTTGACTCATGTATATGCACATATTTGTAACTTATCGGGGGTATCAATAAATAAGTTTTCCTTCATTTCAACGTATTATGTTAAATACACCAAAGCCTTCTTCGCTAAGTTCTTTGAATTTTCTTTTGTTGAAGCTTGTATGTTGAAGCTTTGTGAGTGGAGCATGTAGGTTGAGGTAGTGTTCCCTTAATTTCCCGAGTGAGGAAAACTTCTCGGTTGGAGACTTGGAAAATCCAAGTCACTGTCATTTCTTTTAAATTCCGTCAATTATTTTGTTAGTTTGTATGTGGCATCCACAAATTCAATAAAATTGTGACACGTGGATTACACAAAAGTAGGGTTTTTACCACAAATGGTCCTTGACATTGACCAAACTCCTAATTATGGTCAATTAGTTTCAAAAATTGATAAATTTGGTCCCTGACTTTCACTATCGCACATCAATTGAGTCATTCCATTAAAATTTTGTCAATATTTTTTGTTAGTATGCTGATGTAATCCCACTAATCCAATCATATGGGGCCAAGTGGATCAACTATAAGAAACTATTTTTTTAGAATAAACCAATTGACGAGTATTTCGCGTTGTCATTTCTCTCACATCCCACAATCCCAATTGGAAAAAAACAAATCAATCCAAATTCAACAAAATCGAATCCAAATTCAATTCAAATTTGATAAGATTATAACCAATCAAAGAGAAAGAGGAGTGAGTTCATGGAGGCCAAGAGCTTTAGTGGTGTCCTAGTGCCTTCCTTTTCTTTTTGAGCATACCAAGATGAAGTCGATGATTTTTTTTTTTTTTTTTTGGTTTTTAATTCTTATTTTACTTCTAGTTTTAAGTCTTAAAAATATAGTTTTTTTTTATAGTTAATCCATGTGGCGTCATATGATTTAATTAGTGGGACCATATTATCACAATAACAAAAAATATTGACAAAATTTTAACGAAATGTCTAAATTGATATGCGGTAGTGAAAGTCAGTGACCCAATTTATTGATTTTTGAAACTTAAGGACCAAAATGAAGAGCTTGATCAATGTTATAGACCATTTGTCATAAAAACCATTCTTTTGTGTAAACCACGTGTCACCATTTTATTACATTTGTAGGTACCACATACAAACTAACAGAATAATTGATGGAATCTAAACGGAATGACCAAATTGATGTACAATAGTGAATGTCAAGGACGACATTGATTGATTCTGAAAGTGAGGGACCAAAATGATGAGTTTGGTCAATCTCAAGAACCATTGGTGATAAAAACTCATTATTAATTGTTTTTCTAAATTATGAAGCATGAAGACTATGTCAATAAATTATTGTAAATCATTAAAATTTATGGTTAACATGTGTAAACTTACGTTTTAGTCATGATAAAGTAGCTACTTCATGTTGGCTAAGGTTGGGTCCCACTAAATTTTTCCAAAATTTATTCTCTTCCTTTTAGTTTTTAAATCATTTTGGAACAAATAATATTAGCTACACTAAGAGGGTAAAGAGTCGGCTAAGCTTCACAATAAGCTAGTAATAATGTAGTTCAAATTTATCTTTGGCGAGAATCAAACCTAAGACCTCTGACTTATAAATGAAGTGGAATGTCACTAAATCGTAATACTAAGTGGCTGAATTATGTTCTTTTTAAAATAACATTCCAAAAAGTACCATTTTAATTTGATTGTTTCTTTTCACGTGACACTTTTATGAATTCCACACCAACATAAATGTTGGTTCCACCCTTTTTTCATTTCATCATTTCATAGTCAGAAAAGCGAATCGACTAACGGAGATATGATATTGTAATGAATTCGTAAGTTTGTTTATGACTTTGCAATGTTTTGAACTTGAGATATGAAGTTGTTATCGCACCCAAACTTGAGGGCGCAAAATGTAATTTAACCTTTAGCACCAAACATTGACATTTAAAAAAAAAATTGGATATTACTTATCAAGAAAAAAAAAATCTTTGCATATAATCTGAACATGGAAAAAATTGGTGATAATTTAAAAAAAAATCTAGGCGAACTAAAATTGATAATAGACTTAACTACAAAAGGTCCATAATACATGAACAACTTGTGTAATTTTGTTAGTATTTATGGAGTAAAATAAAATTTTCCAAAATAGAAGAAATATTGTGGCTTATATTTAACTGACAAGGAGAAAGGGCAGGTGTCACAGAGAAAATATAGAGAGATGTGTTTGTAAGGTTGTGAAGAGGATGCGTTATTCCCCATACGGAGTGCCTTTATTTATAGTAATAAGGGAGGGAAGAAATTCTTCTCTTCCAAGGAATACAAGTCGTAATAGGGAAGAATAACTAGAATCAAATCTAATATGGGATTTACACAATCACACTTAAATAAGAAGTTTATAATACTCCCAATTAAGTGTGTAAATACTCATGTAGATTTGGCATCATTTAGAGTTGAGGAAGTCGACTCGTCAGTACTGATTCTGGGAACACACTAGTCTCAAATAAGGTAGGAACTTGCATAAGGAAGTAAGTCTCACAAAAAACCCTATGGCTAGTAAACACCTGAGTAGGTACAAAATCCATAGTCTAAGAAAAATACATGAGTAATGCAAAGTCAAATGAAATGTTTACAGGACGTCATCAAGGATATGATCAACCCAAGGTGGTTGCCTTGTCAAAACCTAGTTAGGTAGCAAAAACTCAGTGGAAAAAAATGCTCCTAATCGTATGGAAAAATAGTACATTAATATCAAGCAATTCCTTGAACAAGTTTTTGAAACGTCGCATCCGGTAGTGATTTGGTGAAGAGGTCGATGAGATTATCTTGTAAACGAATTTGCGTGACTTCAATCTTCTGATGCTTTTGATGTGAGAAGAAGAAATTCGACGCAATGTGCTTGGTGCTGTCTCATTTGATGTAACCCTTTTTGAGTTGTTTGATGCATGTTGCATTGTCTTTATAGATCGTCATTGGGATGTTAACGACGAGGTAAAGATTAAAGAAGCTTTGAATGTGGTCCACAACTGCTCTCAACCAAAAGCATTTTCGAGTTGCATTGTGTAATGCGAGAATTTCAACATGGTTAGATGAAGTGGCAACTAAGGTATGTTTAGTTGACCTTCAAGAGATTGTGGTGCCTCAAATGGTAAAGACATAACCTGTTTGAGAACGTGCCTTGTGCGGATTAGATAAGTATCATGCGTCGACATAACCAACAAAATGAGAATCGACTCGAGAAAAGAGGGTGTGACATCACTCAAGGATTCATAGTGGTAGAACAAGCCCAGATCTGTTGTACCTTTAAGGCAGCGGAATGTGTCTTTAACACTAGTCTAGTGTCTGCATGTTGGTGTATTACTATATCTTGCCAAAATATTAACAGCGAATGAGATGTCGGGTCTAGTGTATTGAGTCAAGTATAATAAAGCACCTATTGCACTTAGATAAGAAAATTCAGACTCCCAAATCTCTTCATCGTCATCATTCGGACGGAAGGGATCTTGTTTTGCATCTAGCAATTGAACAACCATAGGAGTGCTCGAAGGCTTCACCTTATCCTTATTAAAGCGACGCAACACTTTCTGGGTGTAGTTCGATTGATGTACTAAGATTCCATCCGAATGATGCTTTATCTTAAAACCAAGACAATATCGAGTCTTTCCAAGATATTTCATCTCAAATTCTAACTTTAGGTGTGCGACAGTTCTTTGGAGCTCTTCAGAAGTTCTGATGAGATTTATGTCATCGACATATATTGCACCAATCGTAAAATCGGAATGTGACTTCTTAATGAACACCCAAGGTCATAGTTCATTGTTAAAATATCCCTGACTAGTCAAATACTACTCAGACGGTTATACCACATTCTTCTGAATTGCTTCAAACCGTAGAGTGAAAGTCTCAGCCAAATTGAGAGCGTCCGATGTCTGAAAATATTTAATCCAGTCAATGTAAGTCATTCGGGAACTTTCGTATAGATTTCCATATTAAGGTCCCCATAGAGATACGCAGTTACTACATCCATCAGCTGCATACCCAGTTTTTCGGAAACTATCAAACTGATAATGTAGCGAAAAGTAATTACATGCATAACAGGTGAATAAGTTTCATCATAGTCAATCCTAGGGCGTTATGAGAAACCTTTCACAACAAGATAAGCTTTGTAAAGCATAATTTCATTCTTCTCATTATTCTAATGAATGAAAATCCACTTGTAGCCAATGAGCTTCACATGTAGAGAAGTATGAGCTACAAGTCCAAATACCTTACATTTCACAAGCGAATCGATTTCAATTTGGATTGCTTGTTTCTAGTTTGACCAATCAGTTCTACGTCACATTCATCAACAGAACGGGGTTCACTATCATCGCTTAACATGATCTTAATAGCTATTGCATATGCTAATGCATCGTTGACGATCATCTCATTTCATTTCTACACCAAACATCATCCAAGCTAGCATAATGGATCGAAATTTCATGATTCTTGGGAGGTGGATTCTTCTCTTTAAGGATACTTCCGTAATCTAGAATTTCTTCATGAGTTAGATAGAATGAATATGCAACAATCAGATTCACAGTAGGCTCTTCAGGGGTTGTGTCATGGGTTTCCTCTTCTAGAGGTGTGAATCTTTTAAACCAAGTGGTCTGCCACACTTGTGTGTAGGGGCAGATGATTGGCTAGTCGTTAATGTATGTGGATCGGCCAATGTGGTGTCCTTGGCCTCCAGGAGGGAAGTTCGTTGTACATTTGGTACATCCATCTTTGTAGGCACATTCTCAGCTGGAATATGTGAAAGCATCTGGCATGCTCTGAGCTACGTTCTGAATATCTAATATGCGTTGCATTTCAGTTTCAAACTGAGCGATGTAGGGATCTAAATGAGATAAAGTGGGAGTCATCCATGATAATTCGCGTCGTTCTTCAAGAACGGTGATGTTTTTATCTCTCCCTAATAACGGAAAGATTGTCTCATAGAAGTGACATTCCGTGAAATGAGCGGTAAACATATCGCTTGTCCAAGGTTCTAAGTAACGAATGATCGAAGGAGTATCACATCCGACATAGATTCTCATCCTTAGCTGAGGCCCTATTTTTGTACGTAAGGGCGGCGAAATTAGCACATAGACCGCACAACCAAAAACATGCATATGCACTATGTCGGGTTCGTATCCAATAACCAACTGAATGGCGCTATATGGTTGGGTTGCAACATGCCTTAAGTGGACCAACATAGCTGCATGCAATATTGCATAACTCCAAGCAACGATCGGGAGCATGGTACGTATGACCAACGATCGAGAAATCATTTATAAGCGCTTAAAAATGCCTTTGCCAGGCCATTTTGGGTGTGAACATGGAGTACTGTATACTCAACTTCGACCCCAACTGACATGCCATAATCATTAAAAGTCTTAGATGTGAATTCTCCAGCATTATCCAATCGAGTAGATTTGATAAGATAATTAGGGTGGTGAACTTTGAGCTTGATAATCTAGCCAACAGTTTGGATAATGCAGCGTTCCTTGTGGACAAGAAGCACACGTGTGACTAACATGTGGAACCGTCAACCAAAACCATAAAATATCTAAATGGTTCGCATGAAGGGTGAATCGGTCATGCCAAAGTGTAATTTCTTGTGCAGTCCCAAAGGTAGGGTCGGTCGCATAGTGACTTTCAATAGGGCGTATGGTCGTAATATGCAGACCACTCGTGATACGCTCAATCTTATCTTGAATACACTTCTGGCCATATTTGTAGAAAGTGATGCACAAAAATTCAACTTCATTTTCTACATAGGTTTTAGCGTGGTAATTATTGTCTTGAATATCTTTAACGCTCAACAACATTCTTCCAGAACATGGAGAATAAAGTGCCTCTTGAATGGTCAAAATAGTTCCATTGGACAACATTTACGGGATTTTTTGTATCCTTCGATCAGGTTGGATGGACCTGAGAGGGTTGTCAGAGGTGTATTCTTAGGTACAAAATTAGTGAAATAGATGCGTTCACGTAAAACTGTGTGTGTGGTTGCACTATCTGCTAGATAACTAACTTTCTCACTAGTCGTACCTAAAATAAAATTAATTAAACCAATCACATGCATAAAAGTTCGAAAACTTAAATCCATTCAATTAATTTTTTCGAGATAAGTTTATGAACTTTAGGTTCATAGTACTTGCATACAAATGCATATATATACAAAAATATGCAACAAGAAAATATGCAAATAGATCCTTAGGTCTAGAATTATAATTGAAATAATTATTTGGACTTTGGGCCAAAATTAAAAGGTGGGCGCAAAAATTAAAACCTAAATTGTCTAAAAAATAAATAATTCAGCTCGGGGCCCAAAAATAAAGACTGAAACCCATATGTGGGTTAAGCAAATTGGATCGTGCGGCCCATGCCCAATAATTAAGTTGGGTTGGGTTTCAAGCCCAAGACAAAGAGGGCCCGTAAAGAAGCACGGATCCACTACTTCGTAGCGCAGATGTTCCCAGAGGACTCAATCCAATGTGTTGCGGGCCAAGTGCACCGAATCACTAGCTGTTGGCTGGGATCAAGTGCAGCTCGGTGCAGAACACCAAGAGAGCCCTACAAGGGCTGGGTTCAATTGCGGTAGGGACACGAGGACACCAAAGCCTAATTACGCTAGTGTCGTTCGCGGGCCGAGAGTCTAATTCAGCCCAATTGGTTGTTTTGATTTGGGTCGTGGCAGCAAATGCAACCAGTAGCCCAAAAATGGTGTTGTTCAATGCAGGCCCCGAGTGTTCGAGGCCCACTAGGGCTTGGGTTTGAAAACCAGAACACCACAGCGGCGCTGGGTGTGGGATTCGAACTAGAAAAGTCTCTAGTGTCGTTTCAGGCGACTTCCTTCGGTCAGTCATGGCACGACGATGCATGGGAGTTCGATTGGAACCCTAATTTCGGATGGAAAACTAAGTTTCGACGTTGGGGAGGGGGACTGAGAAACAGTGAGGATTCGAAGAATCCTTTCAAAAAATCATCGATGTTCATCGGTTTTTCTAGAAACCCATCATCTTCGACGATAGTTAAGTCCTAAAAACACGACAACAAGTCGTGATTTCCCCAGAGAGACGGCAGTGTGGCCGTGGTCGATTGCAGGTGGCATTGGGTTCGTGGGATCAATGCCAAAATGGCATCGTCTTCTCAGATGGAGCATTGGTGGGTTGTACCCCGTGCATCGTGGCTCAAAATAGCTCATGTGAGCTCATGTTTAGGTTCGACAAACCCTAGAAGTATTTTTTTTTATATATAATTTCCAGATTAATTCAATGCATATTCAACATATAATTCAATGCATGAGCAAATATATGATGCAATTCATGGCAATATCAATTCACATAATTCAACAATTATAAATAGGCTTTTCGGCCAAAATTGTCCCTGAGATTTGCATAACACATCACTTTGGTCCCTGAGATTGAAAATCAATAGAAATGGTCCCTGAGATTGTCCACCATTCATTATTTTGGTCATTCCGTTAAAAACTCCGTTAAGTGTTCCAGAGCTTTTAGCTGGAAGTTTGGACAATTTTCAAAGCTTCATAACTCAATAGTTTCTTAACCAAATTCTACCCATAATATATCAAAATGAAGATAAGAAAGTGTAGAATAAGATTATACCTATTTAAAAGCCCAATGGTTGTAGAAGATGGCTGGAAAATAGCCTGAAAGGTGACTGATCCGCGGGAAAATTAGAAAACTCGCTGGAAACTGGGTAAACTTTAAACGTTCATAACTTCTTCAATACTCAACAAAATCGAGTGATTCAAAAACGAAAATCATACTTCTCGACGGTAGTCTCTAGTTTCCTGTAGACCAGTCACCTTTCAGGCTATTTTCCAGCAATCTCCGGCAACCATTGGGCTTCCAAATAGGTATAATCTTGTTCTACACTTTCTTATCTTCATTTTGATATATTATGGGTAAAATTTGGTTAAAAAACGATTGAGTTATGAAACTTTGAAAATTGCCCAAACTTTCTGCCAAGAGCTTCGGGACACTTAATGGAGTTTTTAACGGAATAACCAAAATAATGGATGGTGGACAATCTCATGGACCATTTCTATTGATTTTCAATCTCAGGAACCAAAGTGATGTGTTATGCAAATCTCAGGGTCAATTTTGACTAAAAAGCCTTATGAGTATAATACATACACAATTTATGTAGAATCTAAAATTCGAAAAGCGTAAAGTTGGGTCAAGCATTATGTTGAATGTTCATGCTATTAGGGATGCAAAAATATCGAGATAAAAACCTTTGTTTTGGAAGAACTTGATTGTGTGATGATATTGATGAATTTGTTTGATGCAAAAAAAAATTCTTTAATTTCGGCTTTCCATCTCCAAAGCTTGTATCACGTTCAATACAAAAAATTTAAATTGAATTAATAAAAGTATATGAATCAATAAAATCAAACTCTAAGCAATTAAAAATAATTGAAACGTATTACTCCCGTGATTGAAGATGAATAATTTTCACGTCAAATGCCTAAGCGCAGCGGTATGAGTGTTGATAACGTGTTGTGACCTATATTTAATTGATAAGGAAAGGGGGCTTGCGACATAGAGAAAATATAGAGAGATGTGTTTGTAAGGTTGTGTAGATGTTTTATTGCTCTTACGCAGTGCCTTTATTTATAGTAATAAGGAAGGGAAAAAATCATTCTGCTCTAAAGAATACAAGTCTTAATAGGGAAGAATACCTAAAATTAAATCTAATATAAACCTTACACAATTATACTTAAATAAGAAGTTTATAGCAAGAAAATATTTTTCAAAAAAATGATTTATTCAAAACAAAAACTATATCTTTTTAAAATAACAGTCGAGAACAAAAATTATGAACAACTTGGGATCCATTTTAGTGATAAACTTTGGTGGGTTTTGTTTTAAATTAATAAAAATGTTATAAAATCGACGATGGGTGCAGTGGAATAAATGAAACAAAACACAAAATTTACGAGATTCCTCTACATTCAGTGTGACTGGAGTACGTCCTTGGAGCATCAGTGTTTTTTTATTATAATCTGAAATAATAACAGTACAAAGATAACTCTCTCTAGTATCTCTTCTCTTCTTCCTCTTTTTTCTCTCTTTCTCTTCCTTCCTTTCTTTTCTTTCTTTCTTTTCCTTCCCCTCTCACCCGTGAACCTCTCTCTACTTATCTCCTTGTAATGCTCTATTTGTAGAGCAAACATTATGAAAGCAAACAAAAAGTTCACTATTTAACTTGTGAACCTTTACTATATACATGTGGGCAAACATACCCATTGTTTTACAACATTCCCCCTTGGATGCCCACATAAGTCTTCAATTAACTTGTTAAAATCTTGATCTGTTTTGGATGCTCCTATGATGAGTATCTCCCCCTGATCTTAAAACATTTAGGCTGATCGTTGATCATTCTGCTTCAGTCTCTTAGCAAAAAGAGTTGTCGAAAGAGGTGCTTTACTTATTGTTAACTTTCCACAGGTTTGTTCTTGAACTGGGTTGGAGGGTTTTTTGCTAGACTTGTTTCAAAAGTCTGAATTTACTCATTTTATCTGGAGCTAAATTTAATTCAAGGGTAGTGGACACTTGATCTTGAATCAAACTTGTGATTTCTTCAAGGACCTTCGAGGCTTGATCTTGAATGAAGTTGTACCGTGAAGAGCTTCACATGGTAAGTGATCTTCGGCTTTGTTGGGGATAAATCATCACGTGTTTGTTGCGCTTGTCTCCACATGCTTCAATGTATCATTTTCACTTTCCTTACTTGCTCCCCTTGCTTAAGTAGTATTTTCCCTGGTTTTCCCCCATGCATGTGTGACATATTCTCCTGCAGTATTTGCCTTCTGATGCAGGAATGGAATGCAACCCTTGCATTTGGATGGTTCATCACTTATGGAGACCCAGCTCTAACAACTTTTGAAGATGACTACTTGAGAGCTAGGTAAGCAATCAGGAAAGGTTCCAGGCAGTCGGTTCCTTACCGGGAGTTTGAGTGGAGGTTCCGACATATTGCTTTCTTTATCCTTGTCTTTGCAAGTAAGAATAAGGACAATGAAAAAGACAGGGAGATTGCATGATATGAGATACTCTTGCTCTCATCCCTGAAGATATGAGATAATCTTGCTCTGGTGTGACTTGTTTTGAAGAGGTATTCTTAGAAAGGAAGAAAACTGAGTATTTCGAGATGCTTTGTTGAATATGCATTCTTGGAGATCAGGAAGAGTTTGACATTATTGCAGGTCTGCCTTGTTATGGAGAACGGAGGTTGACATATATAGAGATTTCCCAATAGCAAGTGGTGCTGTGTTTTTACTCTTGTCAGCAACTATGATGTAAATAGAACAGTAAGATTTACGCGTTTTCCATTTTGTCAGAGATCTTTGACAAAGTTGCACGCGATATCCGAAAAAGCTAAAATTGTGTCTGAAAAATACCAACGAACTTTATTCAGGAAAATTTGGCTTTTGAAATTCGGAGTGCCGTGTTGCTTCGATCTTTGAACAAGCGGCTCTGTTGCTTCTTCTTTTATAGAGACATCAATTTTGTTCAAGAGTATACTCAGAAAGTTGCTACCTGAGAAATTTTCTCATTCTTGCATTTATGGAATTTTATTTGACCTCCTTTTTCCTTCATCATTTTTGAAAATGACTTGCCCATCTAACATTTGCTTAGATTTAAGTCTTAAGAGTGATGCAGACGAGCAGTGTCAGGATAACATATGGCGCCCGTCATTCTTATCTTCTAATGGTCCTCTTATGGTTGGGGACTCTGTGATGAAAAATAACATAACCACTACTGTGGTAGCTAGGAATCTTCTCACTCCAAAGGATAATAGAATCCTTTCAAAACGGTTTGACGAGTTGGTCGTTCAAGACTCTTTGGCTCTCAGTATTCAGTGTGCAGGCTCTGTATCCAATATGGGTCAACGCCTACTTGCTCAAACTCGCCAAGTTGAATCATTGATGGTTGAGGTGGCAAGTTTTAAACAAGAGATTAGAGGGCTCAAGCACGAGAATAGAGTGTTGCACGTGCTTGCAAATAATTACTCGCCGAGCATGAAAAGAAAGCTTAACCAACTGCAGGAATCCGAAAGTCGGATTCAAAGTGATCACCAGAGGTTCGTTGCTAGATTTTGAAAGCAACTGATGCCTTCCCCTTCTGATGTTTTGCTAAGTACTGGGGTGCCACATGATCAATCTCTAGTGCCTTCCCCTTTTGGGGTACTTCCGAGTACTGAGGCTTCACATGAGCAATCCTTGTAAGGGCTCCATCCTGTTGGTTTGTTTTAACTCATGTGTATGTACATATCTATAATTTTTCGGAGATATTCATAGATAAACTTTATTTCATTCAATGTATTGTGTTAAATACAATAAAGTATATACTTCACTAAGATATAGTACTTATGGACCAAATATTAATTTATCTTTACCCTCATGAAAATAAATGATTATTTTTAGTGTCTACATCATTTGAGTATTCAACTCATAATCTTCAATCCATATGGTTCTTTAACATCATGGATAAGATTCGTGTTGGTAAATTGTTCGATCTGCAGCTCGAGACAATATTTTACTCAACACTTTATAATCTTTTTTGACTTTTCAGGAGTCTCAATTTAATATCATCAACTCTTCATGAGTTCTAATTTAATGTCATTGACTCCTGCAAGAGATTTTAGTATGTTGCAACAATATCATAATGATAGTACTCACTAAGGCAATTTATACCATCCATTGATATTGAGTACATATTTTATGTTTTACCTTTCAGGGGCTTACTTCAAGCAATTTGAATCCTTTAAGGATTTTCTACTCTTCATGACACATTTTCCTTTGGAATTTATACAGATCAATTTGCTCCCATGTATACTTAAGGGATTTACTTATGGAGATATGATGTGGGCGACTTACAACCATTCGTATATAATTCTCCATTTATATGAACTCGTTTACAAGAGTATAATTTCAGGTTTCAATTAGTAATCTTGTGTCATATCATGTAATTGTATTTCATTGTATTACAAATGCCTATATGTAACCTCATTGGTTCAACATCTTTTGGCTATTTGTATTATATTCAAGTATATAAACCCATTTTTCCACGTTCTTACAAAATTGTAATGAAATTGTCTTTCTCTATTTTTTGGCCAATAATTTTCTTTTTGTCGACGAACAAAAGAACGTGACTCAATATTAACACAGCTCATTGATGAATTTAGTAGCTTCTTGTAAAAACCAAAATTATCATTGGTTATCATCAATCTGTGATCTCATATTCTCATGTGCATGCACATGGATAAAAGTTTTTTATTTCTTTGGATATCCATTACCTCTTCAAGGGCATTACACTATCTCTTTCAGGATAGTAGTAATTTAGAGAATGCAGATCATAACCTCTTTTTGAGCGTTATAGAACTTGAATTTTAATCTCTACTTCTGGGAGTTAAGTCATTGGAACCTATATGTCTGTCATGCTTCATGCATGAGACATGAACATTCCCATGTCTACGTATTGTCCTTTCTGGGACGTATATCCATGTGACGACTATCATGCTTCTGGCATGCAACAGTTATGTTTCGTTAATGCAATAGTTCAGTAGTGCATATTCTTCTTCTTTCAAAGGACTGAATCTTTTGAGTTTGAGGGTTTGCCACGCTTCAGGCGTACAACAGTTAAATCATTTACTGCCTCATTATTTTTTCCAATAGGGACATCAATTCTTGTAGGCACATTTGCAGCAAGTATATATGATTTCATCACTTTCGTTGCATCATTCAATTATTCCTATTTCATTTTCTCATTGATTTCTTCATGAATTAAAATAATACAAATTCTCTTCGTTCTTCTGGAACGTCCCGGATAAAGAGGAGGGGGAGGGCGTCAGGTAGTCGACAGCCGGCACTCCATGATCACGTCGAATCCTTATGAAAATGAATCCAGAACAAAATCGCGCTAAAGCTAGGGCGTCACCCGTAAGTGGCGCGCTGTGTGGCCCGAGCACAGTGATAAGTGAGCAAAGGTCGCTGTATCTCCATCGGCACCCGGATGCAGTGTTAAATGAGCAAGGGGGCTATAGAAACTTCTTTTCGAACGACTCCACTCAAAGTTGTTTGGGAGCATATGCTCCTATCAACTTTACCCAGGACACACAAAAGAAGTACTTTGATCCTATTAGACGGGGGAGGGTGAAGAAGCTAGGACAGAAGGGTAGAGTTCAAGAGAGCAAAATGCGTTTAGGAACGTGGAATATAGGAACCTTAACGGGAAAATCTATGGAAGTAGTGGAAGTTATGGTGAGGAGAAGGATAAATATTATGTGCCTACAAGAAACTAAGTGGGTTGGTAGTAAGGCAAAGGATCTAGAAAACTCAGGGTTTAAACTTTGGTATTCGGGCACAAATAGAACGAGAAACGGTGTTGGCATCATCGTGGACAAGACCTTGGTACAAGATGTTGTAGATGTCAAGAGGGTAGGAGATAGAATCATGGCAATCAAGATTGTAATAGGACAAGAACTTATCAATGTGATTAGTGCGTACGCACCTCAAGTAGGGTTGGATACGAGTTCGAAGGAGAAATTTTGGGAAGATCTTGGAGACTTGGTGCAAGGAATTGCTCAGACGGAGAAGTTATTTATAGGAGGAGATTTAAATGGACACGTGGGCAGGGAGACAGGCAACTATGGAGGTTTTCATGGTGGCCATGGTTTTGGGGAGAGAAACGAGGATGGGGAAGCTATCTTGGATTTTGCAATGGCATATGATCTCTTCTTAGCCAACACCTTCTTTAAGAAGAGAGAAGAACATGTGATCACCTACAAGAGTGGGTCGTCAAAAACACAAATAGATTTTCTTCTAATGAGGAAAGGGGATCGTATAACTTGTAAGGATTGCAAAGTTATACCAGGAGAGAGCGTGGCTAATCAACATCGCTTGTTGGTGATGGATGTACATATCAAAAGAGTGAGACAAAAGAACAAGACTTGGAAGTGCCCAAGGACTAGATGGTGGAATCTAAAAGAAGAAAAACAAGCCATTTTCAAAGAGAAAGTAATCACCCAGTGTGTGTGGGATAGAGAGGGGGAAGCTAGCCAAATGTGGGATTCCATGGCTAGTTGTATCCGAAAAGTAGCAAAAGAGGTATTAGGAGAGTCCAAGGGCTTTGCCCCACACCAAAAGGAATCTTGGTGGTGGAATGAGGAGGTACAAACAAAGGTGAAGGCTAAGAAGGAATGTTGTAAAGCCTTATACAAGGATAGGACCGATGAAAATGGTGAAAGGTATAGAAAAGCGAAACAAGAGGCGAAGAAAGCTGTGAGAGAAGCTAAGTTAGCGGCTTACGACGATATGTATAAACGACTAGATACCAAAGAAGGAGAGTTGGATATCTATAAACTAGCTAGAGCAAGGGAAAAGAAGACAAGGGACCTAAACCAAGTGAGGTGCATCAAGGATGAGGATGGAAAGGTTCTTGCTACAGAGAATGCGGTTAAAGACAGATGGAGAGGTTATTTTCATAATCTTTTCAATGAAGGACATGAAAGGAGTGCTTCTTTAGGGGAGTTGAGTAACTCAGAAGAGTGTAGAAACTACTCTTTTTATCGTCGAATCCGGAAGGAAGAAGTGGTTGTAGCTTTGAAGAAGATGAAGCATAGAAAAGCAATAGGCCCAGACGATATACCAATCGAAGTGTGGAAAGTTTTGGGAGAGACAGGTATAACATGGCTCACTGACCTTTTCAATAGGATTTTGAAAACGAAGAAGATGCCAAATGAGTGGCGAACGAGCACTTTGGTGCCTATCTACAAGAATAAGGGCGACGTACAAAATTGCATGAACTATAGGGGTATTAAGCTAATGAGTCATACAATGAAGCTCTGGGAGAGAGTCATTGAGCATAGATTGAGGCAAGAGACACGGGTTTCGGACAACCAATTCGGGTTCATGCCAGGACGCTCAACCATGGAGGCAATCTATCTCTTACGAAGATTGATGGAAAGATATAGAGATGGGAAAAAGGATTTACACATGGTCTTTATAGATTTGGAGAAAGCGTACGATAGGGTCCCAAGAGACATTCTTTGGAGGATTTTAGAGAAGAAAGGAGTACGAGTAGCATATATCCAAGCTATAAAGGATATGTATGAAGGAGCAAAGACTGCCGTAAGAACTCATGAAGGACAAACCGAAAG
Organism: Malus baccata; assembly: GCA_006547085.1. Classification (NCBI taxonomy): domain Eukaryota; kingdom Viridiplantae; phylum Streptophyta; class Magnoliopsida; order Rosales; family Rosaceae; genus Malus; species Malus baccata. The sequence goes on from VIEB01000017.1 coordinate 1,202,046, forward strand.
CTTTCCCATAACTGTAGGATTACATCAAGGCTCATCCTTAAGTCCTTACCTTTTTGCGTTGGTAATGGATGAGTTAACAGGACATATTCAAGATGATATTCCTTGGTGTATGCTTTTCGCAGACGATATAGTGTTGATAGATGAAACTCAGGAAGGAGTAAATGCAAAGCTTAACCTTTGGAGAGAAGTGTTGGAATCTAAAGGTCTTCGCCTAAGCCGATCAAAGACAGAATATATGGAGTGCAAGTTCAGTGCAAATGGAGGCCAAAACGAGTTAGGGGTGAGGATCGGTGATCAAGAAATACCAAAGAGCGATCGTTTTCGTTACCTAGGATCTATCTTGCAAAAGAACGGAGAATTAGATGGAGATCTCAACCATAGAATACAAGCTGGATGGATGAAGTGGAAGAGTGCATCCGGCGTGTTGTGTGACCGCCGTATGCCACTGAAGCTCAAGGGAAAATTTTATAGGACGGCAATAAGGCCGACGATGCTGTATGGCACAGAATGTTGGGCGGTGAAGCATCAACACGTTCACAAAATGGGTGTAGCGGAGATGAGGATGCTTCGTTGGATGTGTGGGCACACGAGAAAGGATAAGATTAGGAATGAGGATATCCGGGGTAAAGTAGGAGTAGCCGAAATTGAAGGAAAGATGAGAGAAAATCGGTTACGGTGGTTTGGACATGTGCAAAGAAGGCCTACTGACGCTCCGATTAGAAGATGCGACTATGGGACAGAGGTTCAGGGCCGAAGGGGTAGAGAAAGACCTAGGAAAACTTTGGAAGAGACTTTAAGAAAGGACTTAGAGTACTTGGATCTAACGAAGGACATGACACAGGACCGAGCACAATGGCGCTCTAAGATTCATATAGCCGATCCCACTCAGTGACTTGGATTTTCCAAGTCTCCAATCGAGAAGTTTTCCTCACTCAAGAAATTAAGGGAACACTACCTCAACCTACATGCTCCACTCACAAAGTTTCAACAATAGAAAATTCAAAGAACTTAGCGAAGAAGGCTTTGGTGTATTTAACACAATACGTTGAAATGAAGGAAAGCTTATTTATTGATATCTCCGATAAGCTACAAATACGTACATATACATAAGTCAAAATAAATAAACAAGAGGGAGCCTTCACAAAGGTTACTTAGGAGAAGTCTCAGCTGTCGGTAGAGCCCCAGAAAGAGAAGGCACCGAAGGGGGATCATTCGGAGCCTCAGTACTGGACAGAACCCTAGAAGGATGAGGCATCAGAGGTTAATCATTTGGAGCTTCATTACGCGGTACAGCCCCAGAAGACGAAGGCAATAAATGCCTTTGGAACAAACCCACAAATCTCTGATGATCAAGTAAAACCTGACCATCAGATTCCTTCATCTGGTCCAGCTTCCTCTTCATGTTTGTAGCATAGTCATGTGCGAGACGGTGCAACTGTTTATTCTCATGCTTGAGCCCTCTAATCTCCTGTTTGAGACTCATCACTTCAGCCGCCAATGATTCAACTTGGCGGGTTCGAGCAAATAGGCGTTGGGCCATATTAGACACAGAACCTGCACACTGAACACTGAGAGCCAGAGAATCCTTAACAGCTAACTCATCAGATCGTTTGGAAAGTAGTCTGTTATCTTTGGGAGTGAGAAGGTTCCTGGCCACCACCGCAGCGGTCATATCATTCTTCATAACGGAATCCCCAACGGTAAGAGGACCAGTAGGGGAGACGAAGGATGGGCGCCATATGTTGTCTGGAGAAGGCGGGGCTGCCTCTTCAACAAGGTTCAAGTCAAAACGACGGTCGGAGGGGCCAGACATTTTCAAAGGTGTTGAAGAGAGAAGAGGTCGGACAAATCAAGATCTTAGAAGTGCAAGAATGGAGCTTCTACTGGTGGAGATTCAAGTGTGCTTTGGAACTTAATGCCAGCCCCTATAAAAATCTGCACTCGACGGAGCTTCAGAAATCGAAGAGGCGCCTGCTCAGAAATCGAAGAGAGCGTTTGCTTTCTCAAAAGCTGGGCTGCTCAGAGATCACGAGGGTCGATCTCAGAAATCGAAGAGGCGTCTGCTTTCTCAAAAGCTGGGCTGCTCAAAGACCACGAAGGCCGATCTCAGAAATCGAAGAGGCGCTTGCTTTCTCAAAAGCTGGGCTGCTCAGATACCACGAGGGCCGATCTCAGCAATCGAAGGGGCACCTACTTTTCCAGCCTTGTCAGCATCTGTCACACGCACACTCAGCTATGCGGAAATTATGGGCATTCTGTCGAAGACTTCTGATGAAGTAGAAAGCACATGAGTCTTACTGTTCAATCACCACTTCCCACACGCAACAGTAGCTCATGGGTACCATAGATAACTTTGCCAAAGTTCTCTGCCAAAGTTGAGCACATGAAGCTTGCAGCTCCCACTACATCGCTATGACCAAGAAGGGTAAAAGAATAGCAAAGAAACAGCACTAACAAAGTTTAGACACATAAATTTTGAAGGTCTAGCTACCATATTATTACCCACAAGGGTAAAGGAACAGTACCACTGCTGGATAATTGGAAAGTCCCTGTGTGTCAACCTCTGTGCTTCGTGGCAAGGTAGACTAGCAAACATGCCCAACCTTTACTCACTTTCGAGAAAACACTCCCAACAAGATTGCTTGCTCCAAAATCGAAGATGCACCGTCCTCCGAATCTCGAGAGCCAGACTCCCAACATGACTACTTTCTCAAAAATCGAAGAGATGGTAAAGGAACAGTACCATTGCTGGATAATTGGAAACTCCCTGTGTGTCGACCTCTGTGTTTCGTGGCAAGGTAGACTAGCAAACATGCCCAACCTTTACTCACATTCGAGAAAACACTCACAACAAGATTGCTTGCTCCAAAATCGAAGAGGCACCGCCCTCCGCATCTCGAGAGCCAGACTCCCAACATGATTACTTTCTCAAAAATAACCGCTCTCCGAATCTCAAGAGCCAGATCCCCAGCATGATTGCTTTCTCAAAAATCGAAGAGGCATCGTCTCCAAATCTCGAGAGCCAGATCCTCGATAGGATTGCTTGTTCGAAAACCGAAGAGGCAGCATTTTCCCAACTGCAAGAGCCGGATCTCCTTGGATAAAGCTGTCTGTAATCTTCACACGCAACATCAGCTTTCCACATACCACAGACCACTTTTTCAAAGTGCTCTGACAGGGTAAAGGAATAGCATTACTACTTGTTGTTAAGGAGACTCCTATATATGTCAACCTCCATCCCCAACGGACAGACAGACCTGCTGCAAAAATGCTCAACCTTTCCTCATATCTGAGAGAGCACTCCCAACGAAGCCTTTCGAAATATTCAGCTTTCTTTCCCCCCAATAATACCTCTGCAAACAAGCTATACTAGAGCAAGAATATCTCATATCATCAGGGTTAAAAGCAAAAGTATCCCATATCATGCTTTTTCCCTGTCTTTTCCTTTGGCCTTGTTCTTACCCGCAAGACAAGGAGAAAGAGAGCAATCAGTCAGCACTTGGAATCAAGCTTCCAGCCAGGAACTGACTGCCTGGAGCTTACTTACTTGGCATTGCTCTCGAGTACTCATCTTCAACATCTTATGCTTCCAGGGAAGATACCGCATCTGCCTGAGGAACAGATAGGGCAAGTGAGAAGGATACAAGGAAGCAGGTAGAGACAAGCGTAACAGCACGCGTGCCGATACATCCATTACTCTGTCAAAAGCAAAAGTATCCCATATCAGCAGGGTCGAACGTACTCTAGATTTGATGGACTTGTTTTGACCCTCAAATTCTTCAGTCGGCCTTATACTCTGGAGGAAACCAGAAAACCCTCCAGCTCAGTTCAAGAATAAGCCTGTGGAAAGTTACTTCTTCAAAAGCAAAAGTATCCCATATCATCTCTTCTCATTTTTCTTCTCTTTATCCTTCATGCTGCCTGCAAGATAGGGAGAATGTGAACAATCAGCCGGAGCTCTGATTGCTTACCTTGTCTGTCACCTCTTTCAGCAGATCCCCTAGCTCGGCGACTTGTAGGGCTCCTACTACATGGTTTGTATCACGCTTGACCAAGCCTAAAACTACAAGTAAGCTTCAAGTGAAATTGATACATTACCTTGTGCATCTCCACCAGTTAAAGATACCACCTCTGGATGGAGGAAGAGTACTTCCGGATAAGATGCCACATCTACCTATGAGACAGATAAGGCAAGTCAATACGATACCACACTCCGATACTTAGAAGTTTCGTGATTACGAGATCATTTTCCCACAATATTTCCTAATGTCATTTGTACTAAATCATTCACCTGTACTCACTAAAGAAGAGCTTGAACCTATGTACTTGTGTAAACCCTTCAAAATTAATGAGAACTCCTCTATTCCATGGACGTAGCCAATCTGGGTGAACCACGTACATCTTGTGTTTGCTTTCCTATCTCTATCCATTTATATACTTATCCACACTAAGGACCGGAGCAATCTAGCGAAGATCACAAAAAACGACCGTTTTCGCTATCTAGGATCTATCGTGCAAGAGAACAGAGAATTAGATGGAGATCTCAACCATAGAATACAAGCTGGATGGATGAAGTGTAAGAGTGCATCCGGCGTGTTGTGGGACCGTCGTAGGCCACTGAAGCTCAAGGGAAAATTTTATAGGACGGCAATAAGGCCAACGATGTTGTATGGCACATAATGTTGGGCGATGAAGCATCAACCCGTACACAAAATGGGTGTGGCGGAGATGAGGATGCTTCGTGGGATGTGTGCGCACACGAGAAAGGATAAGATTGGGAATGAGGATATCCGAGGTAAAGTAGGAGTAGCCGAAATTGAAGGAAAGATGAGAGAAAATCGGTTCCGGTGATTTGGACATGTGCAAAGAAGGCATACTGATGCTCCGGTTTGAAGATGTGACTACTAGACAGAGGTTCAGGGCCGAAGGGGTAGAGGAAGACCTAGGAAAACTTTGGAAGAGACTCTAAGAAAAGACTTAGAGTACTTGGATCTAACGGAGGACATGACACAAAACCGAGCGCAATGGCGTTCTAGGATTCATATAGCCGACCCCACTTAGTGGGAAAAGGCTTTGTTGTTGTTGTTGTTGTTGTTGTTCTTTTGGAATAATGTTATTTTCTCCCCCTAATGGCGGGAAAACTATCTTATCAAAATCATAGTCCGCAAACCATGCGGTAAACATATCCCCAGTCAAGGGTTCTAGGTATTGAATGATAAATGGTGAGTCAAATCCAACATAAATTCTCAGTTTGTGTTGATGCCTCATTTTAATATATTTTGGCTGTGCAATAAGCATATAGATAACAAAAAAAAAAAAAAACTCGTAAAAGTATAATGCTTGGCTGGTTCACAAATATGAATTGTATTGAGAAGTATTAATAGTGGGTAACATGTCTCAACCGAATTAATAATGCATCATGTAAAGTTTACATGTCCCTATTTAGAAAACTGGCAATTTCGTTTTCATGAGCTGAGGGTGGGAAATCAATTTCATCCGCTTAATAAAGGCTTCTGCTAAACCATTTTAAGTATGGACATAAGGAACTTCTGGTCCTTATTTAATAGTCTGTAAACTGAGGCTCTTATGGCTTTTATTACAATTAAGTTAAGGCACTGCGGCACTTCAAACTTACGGTACTCATCTAGGAACTTCATATCCCGATCTTCAGGATCAAGAGACTTCATACCTAATCTTTTTGCGTGATGGAACTTTAGGTCCAATCATTTTCATATGATGAGGATCAAGAAAATGCAGGTTCTGATATGATCAATGACCTTTAGGTCCTATATATATTCATCGTAACAAAGATAAGTACAATAAATAAATTAAAGCAATAGACAGTAATTTCAGTCATAATGAATAAATTGCATTTAAGTAAATAAAGCTTGTGACAAGGGCTTTAATTCAGCACCATCAAAACTTAAAGTAATAGGCGGTAAAACCGTCCATGATAAATAAATTGCTTTAAAGTAAATAAAGCTTGTGACAAGGGCTTTGATTCAGCACAATTCACATAAATATCAAAGCTTTAAAGCAAAGGGTAATAATTCTACCCACTGTAAATAAATTGCTTTAAATAAATAGAACTTGTGACATGGGCTTTAAACCAATACCATGCACATAAATATGCCAAAACAGAAAATGCAATGATTAAGTCCTCTTCTTGGTCTGCCACTTCTTTTGTTTGATTCCTTTTATTTTTATTTTTATTTTTATTTCACAGTTCTGAAGTCATTTTGGTGAGTTTCGAAAAAGTCGAAATAGTTCCCATAAGTTTTGGAGTCAAGAGTGTCTGCGACTTATGAGAAGATCAAACCGTTAGATTTAGCTCAAATTTTAGTATGATATGTATAAGAGGATACTGAACAACTTTCGTGAAGAAAAAATTTCGATCTGAGCTACCGAAATTGAGTTTTGGTACTCATAAGGTGGATGTTCAGTTTTCTGCGGAAATCGGAAACTAGTTTGGTATTTCAGACATCTGCGACGATCGCACCATTAAAGTTTTCTGAAATTTTGATATGTTGTAGATATTGAGCGGACAAACAACTTTTAAGAAGAAAGTATTTCAATCCGAGGTCCGCAAGTTGGAGTTCCGAGGCTGTTTACATGGCTGTCCAATTCTCTACGAATTTTGAGTCTGTACTCTTTTGCTTCTGCAAAGGATGATATACATTCATACAACAATATATATAGTTGCTTCAAGAAAATAAATTGTACTAAGGTTTGAGGATGAAATGAAAAAGTTTTCTTATCTATGAGATTCCAGCTGAAGGAGGTGAACAGGATTTGTGGCGTTGTGCTTTCCACTGACATGATATCTTCTCGTGCTGATAACGTGTTATAAAATCGACGGTGGCTGCAGTGGAATAAATGAAACAAAGCACAAAATTTGCGAGGTTCCTCTACAGTTAGTGTGATTGTAGTACGTCCTCGGGGCAATAGTGGTGCTTTCATTATAATTTGAAATAATAAGAGTACAAAGATAACTCTCTCTATTATCTCATCTCCTCTTCCTCTCTTTTCTCTCTTCCTCTTCCTTCCTCTCTTTTTCTTTCTTTCTTTCTTTTCCTTCCTCTCTCACCCGTGAACCTCTCTCTACTTATCTCCTTGTAATGCTCTATTTGTAGTGCAAACATACCCATTGTTTTACAACAAAAAATGAATATTTCTTCGTACCATAGAAATTTTCTAAGAAAAAAATGAATACTTTTCAACAATCAAGAAAGAAGATCACGTCTTTTTAATATGCCCACACTTTGTATGTGAAAATAATTTTTATTTTTATTTTAAAATAGAAAGGAGAAAGGGATAAAAAAGGAATGTGGATTAGAGAGAAGGATTTTTTTTATTATATATATATATTTATTTTTTTTCAAAATTAAAGGATGATTTTATGAACAATTGATATTATTTACTACTAAGGAGGAGGGGAATGGACTTAGCCTCACAATTGACTACAATAACGTGATTCAAATTTATCTTTGGCGAAAATCGAACCTAAGACCTCTCACTTATAAGTGAAGACGAATACCACTAGACCATAGTATTAAGTGGTAAAATTAGAGGATGTTAGAATCGCCCTGAGTGAGGCTTTGAAAAAAAAATTGTAAAATTTAGTTTTGTGAATTTACTTTACTGCCCATAATTTTGTTTTATGGTAGAAGATAAAATTGCCTTTTCTTTAAGTTGATAAAAATAATTTTATTAATATAGTTTAGAATACTGACCGAAAATGTATTAAAAAAAAAAAACCAAAAACTATCACCAAACTTGTGGTACCCAAGGTTCTAAAAGTCGCTAGGCGCTAGTCGGGCGGCGCGCTGAGGCCTAGCGCCTAGGCGGCTAGGCGGAGCCTAGGCGGATTAGGCGGATTTAAGTAAATCTATCATATTTCATGTAAATAAGTGTATGCTTCTACTTGAAATATATATAATTTTATCATAAACTACAAAATAGAATGCATATATATCATGAAGTATTGGAACATAATGAAAACATGTGAAATAAGGATATAATGTTTGTTCATTCAAGTATGCAAGAAGTCTCTTACAATTTATTGGAAAAAAACAAAATGCAAAATGAAAGTTATGTATTTTTTGTCTAAGTGAGTTGCAACCTAGGCGGGTCTAGGCGGATGCCTAGGCGGGCTAGGCGGGCTAGGCGGGTGCCCAGGCGGGCTAGGCGGGTGCCCAAGTGGTCTAGGCGGTGGGTTGGGGCCTAGGCATTAATCGGGGCGGTGGGCTGGGGCCTAGCGCCTAGGCGGGGCCTAGGCGGCGCTAGGCGGGGATTTTTAGAACAGTGGTGGTACCACAAATAAATAAGTCTCCAATAAAAATGAAAACATCACAAATAAGTCTGTCCAAAAATCAAAAGAAATAAAAATCATGTTAAAAGAACTGTTATCGAACACGTGTCGCCTGTAACATCAAACTTGACCCAACTCTCTCGTTTCCCTTCACGTGGCAGCCATGAAAATGCATCCCGCTTCTATGCCGCTCTCCCTCTCTTTCCTCACAACCTCTCTCTCTTCACTCTCACTCTTCTTCCACTTTCCGACTTCCCTTCCCACGTGATGTAGCTTCAGCTGGCTCAATCGAAACCTCACTAAAATGGTGCCCTCCTTTTGGTCCTAGCTTTCTCAGATTCATCATCTTTCTCGGAAAATTCGATCCCCTTTTGGCTCTCAATATACTCTCTCAGAACTTTTATCGTACACTTTGCAATCCAACGAAAAGATCAAGGATGCTTCGAACCCCACATTTGTACGATTCAAATGTCACCAAGTTCCCTCTCTTTGCATCTCCCCATTCATCTCACCCTGTCGCTTCTTGCACACTAGCTTCTCCTGTTCTTGAAATGGGGTAATTCTTTTGTATTTCTCTGTTTTCTTTATTTTTTTTATATGACAGATTGAATTTTCGGTATTTTGGTTTGAATTTTAATTTTTTTCGCACTTGGGTCCATTTTAGTGATTAAACTTGGGTGGGTTATGTTTTAAATTCATAAAAATGAATACTTTTCAACTTTCAAGTTTAAAGAGTATCATATAAAATTGTGCCAAAAATGCATTTGTAGCAGTGCATCTTCCAGCATTTTAGTAGTATGATACGTGGTGAACAGTGCTGTCTTCTTTGTTGGAATGACTAGTTTCATGTTATGGTACTATTTTGATTTGTGATGAAATCGAGTTATTGTTGATTTCGGCATTGACGGTTTATTAGATTGAAGTGGAATAAACAAGCATCGGGTAGCAATCAGCAAGGAATTGTCAGAAAGGCATGTTTATCTTTCTATAATGCAGGGAAATCAGCCTTTGTATTTGTTTTGGTTTTGCAATGTTGGTAATTATATGGATGGACTTTTGGCATAGGTTAGACCCGGGATGGTGCCAAACATAGCACAGCTAATGCTTACGGTCAGCGTGCTCAAGAACGCGTGCTTGAGGTATTTCTTTTCATGTAGGATCATGTATTTTGCTTTCTATATCTGTTGGCTGATACTTCCAATTTATGTAATATTCATAAATACAATACTAAAACAGTGGTGATTCATCTATATGTTTGAGAGCCATGAACTGATTGATGATTTTTTTCCCTAATCAACTTCTTACCAATGCCGGAATGGGAATATTACACATTTTCATGTGTTCACTGTTTGTGATTATAGGAAGAAGCCCCCCAACTGTCAGAATCCAGCTCATCATGGAAAACTTCCCCTGGTCAAGCTTTTCCGCTGGGTGTAGCAGAAGTTGACAGTGGGATAAATTTTGCTATCTTTTCACAGCATGCAACTACTGTCACACTTTGCTTATCACTTCCAGAGAGGTAACATCGTATTTTCATTTTGTTCATTGCCTAATATCCAATTGCGTATATATGAACATCTGTATTTATGGGTAAAAATCTTGCCATATAACAGGCCTGTTATGTTACAGATTGACAATCTAAAAATGTAAGTTTGGAAATCAATCTGGGGGTTGTTCTCTCTGGTTGTAGAGACAGGTTTCTTTAGTTTCCTTTGAGAATACATATGTTTGGTTCATTCTTCTCTCTCTCTCAGTTGCTGAAACATGTGGTCTGGACTGGGGCCTTTGTGTACCTCCACATTGTGTGTTTTGCATAAAAGAGCGGCAGAGAGCATTCATCATTCCTTTTCCCATTGTCCATTGACTCCATTCACCATGCGATTTTGGTTTAGGTTTATGCATAATTTTGAAGTGGTCGGGGTTTGGTCTAGATATTTTCATTCCTGGGTGGAAGTGTACTTGAGTGTTGGGGCTAGCACAAGGGTAATTATTGTTTTGAGCTGTTCGGGCTCAGCAGCAATGTGGGTGTTTTGTTGGAAAGAAATGATAGGCTATTTGATAAGGTGGTGGAAGTTTCCCTTTGTTTGAAACTGATTAGATCATTTTTTTTGTGTGTAGGAAACTGAAAAAAGTAGATTTTTAACATCTTCTGAATGTAACTTTGATTAGAGGGACTTTGATCTGAATGGAAGTTAATTTCTTTTTTAAGGACAGACTGTAGTGTTGATGTAGATGGATCATGGAAGTCGTCTGCAGCCTTTTTGGAGATATTTATTCTTTCTCTTTTAGTAAAAGTTATGTTTCCTATAAAAATGTCTGTCTTTCTAAAAAGTTTCTTTGATTTATGCCTGTTGGTTTAAATTCAATTTATTAATTGCTGTTACTAGATGGACATCTTCTGTAGACCAACTTTTGATAAATATAATTTTTGTCAGGGAAAGGCTTGGAGGGCTGGATGGTGGAATGATGGAGCTGCCTTTGGATCCTAATGTTAACAAGACTGGTGACATTTGGCACATATGCATCAAGGTAATATTTTATATAGGTTACTCAAAGCACTACCTGTCTTTTAGCTGTCCTTGATTTAATGATGGCATTAGTTCTTTGCTTGAACACACACTACTCTCTTTCTTTGTCTCTGTCTCTGTCTCTCTCCTATGAGAATATATCTCTTTGCGTAGTTTTCATGAACCATGACTCATGATAATGAAATCATTTCTTCCCAGGATTTGCCCCGGAGCAATGTTCTTTATGGCTATCGTATGGATGGGCCACGAGGTTGGCATCAGGGACATCGATTTGATAGCAGCATTGTGCTTGTAGATCCTTATGCAAAGCTAGTTGAAGGCCGTCGGATGTTTGGAGACACCACGAAAAAGTTATCTAAATTTCTTGGAACTTATGATTTTGATAGCTTGCCTTTTGACTGGGGAGAAAACTACAAGCTCCCAAATATACCTGCGGTAAATAAGTTATGCAGAGAACATGATAAATTGTTTTCTTGATAGATTTGTTCAATCAGATGCAAGTTTGATAATTCCTCTCTCTTTCTCCCCTCAACATCACATCTTATGGTTTATGAGCAAATCATAACTGAATACATTTTTATTAATATCTGTATTATTTATATGCTCATAGTTGATATGATTTAATTTTCAAATTTTGAATTATTTTCTTTTTTTACGCAACTAATATGCTCCATCTTGTTTCTGATTTAAATGTAGACTTCAATACATTGCATCACATCTTAACCTGTATGTATTCTGCCGTTTTTTCAGAAGGATCTTGTTATATATGAAATGAATGTTCGTGCATATACAGCTGATGAATCCAGTGGTTTGGATCCAGATATTCGTGGTAGCTACCTTGGTATGATCGAGAAGGTATTAATTGATTATAACATGACGAATGACAATCTATCCATATAATGGCATCTCTTTATACAAAGTACAATATCTGAATCAATTATCTGAATGCACCCTGTATCCTTCCTTACCTTGATTCAATAACATTTTGCTTTGTTTTTGGAAATTTCGATTATTTCCTTTTATTTCCAAGCCATGCTTCCATAGATAACGTTGACCAGAAAACTATAACTAAGTTATGGTAAGGAGACACCTATGGAGACATGTATAATGACATCTTAAATCTTTTTTTCTTTTTTTTTTTTCTGTTTTCTTTTGAAAAGACAGTATCTCAGGTTTTTATCTGCTGCCTCACTTTTAATAAAATAACTTTGATTTTTTGTTTGAGCTCTATATTTGTTTGAAGTGATGCCCAATTGACGGAGATGAGGATGCTTCGTGGGATGTGTGGGCACACGAGAAAGGATAAGATTGGGAATGAGGATATCCGAGGTAAAGTAGGAGTAGCCGAAATTGAAGGAAAGATGAGAGAAAATCGGTTCCGGTGATTTGGACATGTGCAAAGAAGGCCTACTGACGCTCCGGTTCGAAGATGTGACTACTGGACAGAGGTCCAGGGCCGAAGGGGTAGAGGAAGACCTAGGAAAACTTTGGAAGAGACTCTAAGAAAAGACTTAGAGTACTTGGATCTAATGGAGGACATGACACAAAACCGAGCGCAATGGCGTTCTAGGATTCATATAGCCGACCCCACTTAGTGGGAAAAGGCTTTGTTGTTGTTGTTGTTGATGCCCAATTGACCATAAGTATGTCTAATAAAAGTTCAATTTTTTGCCAAGTTGTTCTTGCCGGGCACGATTTCCAGGAGACAAGAATAGTGAACATTTATGCCCTCAGAAGAAATTGTCTAAGGGGCCCTTAGTTCTAATTTGCTTAAAGAATTGATTTGCAATGTGGATACATCTAGTGCTTTCTTACATGCAATAAAGTGTGGCAAGTTAAAGACAGATCATGAATAATGACAACATATACTGCCTTACGTGCTTAGACTTATCCTTTTATCATTCATTAAGTAGAATGATCGCTCTTTAATTGTTTTCAGGAAGATGCTATGGATAGTTCATATTTCAATTTCAACTGTTGATGAACTTCTCTGATATTTCCTCTCCATTTTATCTTTAGATTCCACACCTTCGAGAGCTTGGTATCAATGCAGTGGAATTGCTGCCTGTCTTCGAATTTGATGAGTTTGAGTTTCAGAGGCGACCAAATCCTAGAGATCACATGGTATTTAAATCAACTTCTCTTCATTTGTTTACTTAAGTTTATAATATATACATTGCTGTAGCTTTCCTTTTAACTTCTCTTCATAGTCGGAGATGAAAATCTGGATGTTATCACTGTCACGAATAGATGCTAGTGACTGATAAGTAGGATACCCTGGGTGGTTCTGAAATTAAAACTTGATATCCAAGATGTTTCAACAAGATGATATTTTGATTATTTTTTGTGATTTACATGATGAACTCCAATCAGCCGACCCCACTTAGTGGGATAAGGTTTGGTTGTTGTTTGTACATAAGGAACTCCAATAAATTGAACATTGAATAATTGTTGTGTATTTTTCTTTTTCTGAATTTTAAAGCCTGTAAGCATTAACCATCAGCCTGGCAAGCGATCTAATTTGTTTACCAATGTGTGTATATGGCTTCTCTTGCTTTGAAGATAAATACCTGGGGCTACTCGACAATAAATTTCTTTGCTCCTATGAGCCGCTATGCAAGTGCTGGTGGAGGACCCGTTAAAGCTTCTCAGGAATTTAAACAAATGGTTAAAGCCTTCCATGGTGCTGGGATAGAGGTAAATTATGTCTTTTCTGCAATTTTCCTGTTATTGCAGTGGTGAAACTTTATCCTTTTGGACAGGTCATTTTGGATGTTGTCTACAATCATACTAATGAAGCTGACGATGCAAACCCCTATACAACTTCATTTCGTGGCATAGATAATAAGGTGATGTCACACTTCTGTTACACTATTTAAGTTACATTATTTCATGAACTGACCATATGTTTTAATCCCCAAACCATATGTTTTAAATTTTAATCCCCAAACGGTTGGAATTATGGCTGAGATAAACTATATTTTACTGCCATCAAATAGAGAAAAAATTTCCTTGCTAGGTCTAAAAGACTGGAATTTAGTCAACTATATAAGAGCGAACTGATTCTTTTTAGTCTTTATAAATATCGTGCATCTAATCTAAGCTAGAATTTTGCTAATAAGGATAGGCTACAACTGTTTAGGGTTCTGAATTTTGGAGTGTACCTACATTTTCTAATTTGGAGTTTACCTACATGGTTCCCCTGTCGAATAAATTTCTGGCCGTGGCAGGATGTACAACTTTAAAATACTGGACATCTATTTTAAAATAAGTTATTGTATTCATTATATCAGATATTCTTTATAAATGATGCGTCCTACGCCTACAGGTTTACTACATGCTGGACATGAACAACAATGGCCAATTACTGAACTACTCTGGCTGCGGTAATTCAAATGTCTTTTCTAAATGTCTTCTTACCTGTAAATTGTCTCTTGCTGCTGCTGTAGAGATATATATTAAATGAACTTTCTACTCTCTTTTATTAATTATCTGTCTCATCTGCAATTGATGGATATTCTGACGGTGCCTTTTTATCAAGTTAAAGTGTATGGAATGTTTTATACTATGGATGTGATATATTATATACATATGGAATGGATATGTCAACGAAGGGCAAGTATATGTATTTCACTAAACCGAAGCAAACTTTGAAAGTGACGAAATTTATGGCCTGTACTGCTGGATTTTGGATGCAAAACAGGATTTGACTTTGTGCTTGAATAAAGTTTAAAACTATTATTGTTGAAGTTCTAAGATTTTGTTTTCTGTTGGGTTTCAGGGAACACATTAAACTGTAACCATCCTGTTGTCATGGAGCTCATTCTTGACAGCTTAAGACATTGGTAAGGTCACAATTCATAGAGTACTAATTTATCTTCTTTTGTTTTTTAAGAACAAAGGATTGCAACGTATATGTTTTTTAACCTATTGTGTAGCCACCTTCAATCTGCTGTCATTTCTATTCATCTGGTTAAAAGTGTCCTAATTGTATTTGTGATGTCTTGTATCATGTAACACTTATAAACTTATCCAAATGTCATATATAACATAAAATTCTGGCTTTAGCCCCTTCCTACTCCCTAATACCTTCTTTTTCCTTAGTACTTTCATGGAATTATACCTTCTCCCATGATTCAGGCAAAATGACCCATAATTTAATTTAATATTGTTGAACTTAAGTCAGCCAATCCAAAACCAATTGGCAATAAGCCCAAGAGTTTGTATATTGTGGTGCAAGACTTAGAATTCCCGATTTGGGATTTTATATTCTCATTAAGCCCCGGCCCTTGTGGCTAGACTCAACCAAAACAAGTAGATGTAAAAAATTGGGTGATGTTGAGCATGAGTGACGATATTGGGCCAGACAATAAAAATTGCCTGTTCTGGTGTCAAGTTAGTATTAGAGCATGCAGCCCTAACTTAGAATTTCCAATATAAGAGTTTAAAATTGTTTACATAATTGACTAATATAATATCCATTGTCTCATAAATGGTCTTTATTCATTGATTTATATACTGAATAGGTAGTTCATATCAAGCTTCATACTTTATCGTTTTTAAACATTTTCAGGGTTGTTGAATATCATGTAGATGGGTTTAGATTTGACCTTGCCAGTGTTCTTTGTCGGGGAACAGATGGAACTCCTCTTGATGCACCACCAGTTATTAGGGTAAGTTATCTGCAAATACACCCATATGGAAGTTCTCTTCATATATCTAGTTTTAAATCAATATCTTTGTTATTATGAATTCCTAAAATTTTGTGTTGTTACTTTTATAGTTACAAGTTTGTGGCCATTGCTATGGGCATAATTATATGTGCTTTTCTATGTAGATTTGCCTTCAAGTTATTGAGTGAAGTTCTAGAAACTTAGTTGTGTGAGGATTGACTTAGCCTTGTTTGTTGGACCAGGCTATTGCAAAAGATGCTATCCTATCAAGATGTAAAATCATTTCTGAACCTTGGGATTGTGGAGGCCTTTATCTTGTTGGAAGATTTCCAAATTGGGACAGGTAATTCATGTTACAAATGTACACCTCATCATAGTTATGTTGGAGACGCTGTTAACCTGAGACTTACAAATAAAAGTACTTTATTCTTAAAGAAAAAAGAGGAGACTATGTTACACCCTCTAATTTTATTTCTGTTTCTTTGTGAATAAAGCTGACTTGCCAGGAAAATGTAACAATTCATTGTCTCCATCAATAGCTGAGTCTTTTGCTTCTGGATTATGTTTTTTTCCTTGTCGTGCTTCACATTGTATTTAAGGACCACTTCTTGGTCTGTATTGTTAGGAGTTGTGCTTGAGGTGTTTCTATTGTTTGGTTAAGGATGCAAATATTGATGTTGGTGGAAATATCAGAAATATGCGTAAAAGTTAAACTTAAAAACATAATAATTTTGAATTGAAGTTTAGGAAATAACCAATTACTGATGCATCAATAAACCATGTGGTTTTACTGGCTGGTTGATAGGAAATTACAGATTCATTGTAATGCTTGCAGAGGAGTATGTGTCTGAAACCTGTACTTTTAGTAACAGACATCAAAGAGCTTAAGCCTTTTAGAAAAACTGGATACGCGTACTACCAGATTGGTTGTTTAACTTGCTTATTTGTTTCTTTTATCGACCAACTCCTAGACTATCACACAGTTTCCTCTCTGGATAAACAAGCCCTTGTACATAGACTTGCACCAAAAGGTTTAATCTTGGACTTTCAAGGCGTTGTTCTTTGTTAGCCAAGTTGTATCTACTATCTACTGTATCCAAGAGATGTCGAACATTATCATAAACCTGAGTATGTCAGGGATCGGCTGTATGCATTTTAGATTATTATTAACAAGTGTGGTATTGCAGCCACACGAAAGAAACAATGAAAAGCAAACAGATGATTTTAAATGTGGCTTTCTAGTTGGAACTTTGACAAGGAAGAGAAGAAGAAAAAAAATTATTTTTGGCAAAGGGGCACTTGGCTTCTCCTTTACTTTTTTTTTTGTATTTCAATATTGGTAGAGACGTATTGTTTTCTCCCTCACAATATAAGAACTCAGAGGTTGGCTTCTTCATGGGAAGTCCTAATTTGTTTCTGTCACATGGTGGGCACTCTTTTTCTCTTTTGGCCCTCACAGTTTTTCAGAGGTTATGCTCTCATTAGAGTGAGTCCCAACTTGGTTACATTTTCGTTGCACTCCCTTTTGGTGTTTGATGTTTTCTTTAACACTTTTCCACCAATACACGTTACACACACTTTTTTGTAGCTAAAGCAAGAATCCGCTAGGAGTCTAGGACGAAGGACTTTGCAACCATCCGATACATCTCATTATGAAGGGATTAATTTGTTGGAGCTCTCATTTATACTATTCCTAGTTACAATAACATAATCAATACAAGAGATTAATTTTAACATTCCAGACCTATGGACCAATATCAGTGCTTTGCAGACAGTTTCTTTGCGGGGATATACTAAAAATAGATGATTGAAAATTATAGCTTTATCAATGAGAGTCACAAAGTATGTTAATTTGTGAGATTCTGATGTTACCTCTGCCCTTTTGAAGCGCACTCGGTCTTATACCTTTTCCTTTGAAGAAGTTATAGCTTCTTTTTTTCCCATCATCAATGTTATAAATCCTGGTAAATGGCAAGCCTGTTCCATGTAGTATCTAATAGTATAAGGCACCTGATATTATCAACTTTAGTTATGCACCAATTTGTATGTAAAGATCTTTCTATGCCTGCGAAAGTTTGGATGGCTCTCCTCTGTTACTTATGAGATCCCTTTAATGCAGGTGGGCTGAATGGAATGGGAAATATCGTGATGACCTAAGGAGATTTATAAAGGTATTCCCATCAAAAAACACTTGCCTTAGATGGTCTATAACTTATCCGCGTTGTTAACTTTAGTGCAAAGTACAACAACTGATATAAGAGCAAATATTGAAGTATGTGTATGGATTATAAATCAAAGGGATTTCCTCTCAATTGAATCCAAAAGAGGCTGAATTTGATAAGGAATGGTTTGCATAAGATTGAACGGGTTCATCAATTTATATCGGTGGATGCTTTCTGAAACATAGAGCCACACACACATACGCAAAACATGTACATATTTATTTATATTTTTAGATTTTTTTCATTGAATTTCCTTTATACAGGGCGACTTTGGTATGAAGGGAAGTTTTGCAACTCGTGTTTCTGGGTCTGCTGACCTTTACAAAGTAAGTATTTTCATCAATACTATTGCATTAACTACTGTTTGCCGTTTACTATCATTTCCTTTTCTTTGTAACCATCAATTCGGTATTCTTGATGTTTGCCATGCAAACTTGTTAAGCTGTCTATTCTGTGTTTTGAATTTCAACTGGGATGATTTGCCCCCAGCTTAAAATTCAATGAAATTGAACATGGAGATGGGTTCATTATTGGGATCGAAAACTTATCCCCCAAGATTTATCGTCTCCAGTGATGTTGGGACACCGGGATACCCCATTACAATCAAAAGAATGGAATGCCTTATATTTCATATTAAGGCAGCCGCACATTTTCTGTTCTGGAAATGATCTTTTTCTCCACAAACTATCTTGATTGCAACTGCTCTCATTACCCTCCTTACTGAAACTTTTTATTGTGATGCAACCAAAGTACCCTCATGCTCATGCTTAAAATGATTGAATGTGTTTTTTTTCCTTTCTCGTTTCTACTACACCCCAAAACTCTTTTTTAGGTTTATGGTTTTTATTCTATCATCTGGAATAATAGAAAGATGTAGAGTATCTGATTTCACAACCTTAAACTACAATTATTATTTCTTTTGTTTTAGGATAAGGGTTTATTGTTGTTGTTGTTGTTGTTGTTGTATGGTCAACTTAGCAACATCTTAATCTGGATTTGTATTATTTTACTCGCTCTTGTTCAAAATCTGTGAATTTGTTTGGATTTAATGCAAGGTCACGTTACATTTTCTCACTATTTTCACTTTTTCCACAGGTGAATAAGCGCAAACCCTATCACAGTGTTAATTTTATTATTGCGCATGATGGGTTCACTCTATATGATCTTGTTTCATACAATTTCAAGGTACTTCAACATTTAATACATCATTTTGTTTTTTTGTTTTTGGTTCATTTAAGGCTACATCATCCACTATGTCCCTTCATTGTTGATTTTGTAGCACAACGAGGCTAATGGAGAAGGAGGAAATGATGGAAGTAATGATAATTTGAGCTGGAATTGTGGTCATGAAGGTAGGGCTAACTTCGGCCCTTGCTCCTCGATATATTTTGTTATTATTCCAGCTTTAGTGTATTGGCAGGACAGAACATTTGTAGTCAAGGCCACAGGGTATCAAAATGGATCCATCATTTTCAATTTCAAGCTAGCATTGTATTAGTCAGTGTATTGGGAAGGCCTGAGAGGGGGTGGTTATTAGTACCAATACTACATCTGAAAAATAAAAGTTCATGTCCTATCTCTTTTGTCTTTGGTCTATCAAGGCATTAGATTTGGTGTTCAGTGAACTTTCCATTTCCATGTTATGTAAAACCACAAAGTAAATAAGTATGGTGTAGGTGCAATTTCGAGTATTGCACATATATTCTGTAAGAGGAGATGAACTTACTCGTGCAAATGGGACATGGCAGTCCTCTAGTACTATCATTGTAATTACAATGACGAAAACTTAAACTACCAAGGCATTTAGAAAGTTAGTGAAGATGACAAATTATATTATAATTGTAATTACAATTGTCGTGTATAAATGGGTACTGCTTAATTGAAAAATTATATTATAATTTGTCCTTGCGGCTTTAGTTTGTGTATACCTTTGTTTGTGTTTCTATTTGCATGTGTTGAAATTTCAATTTTTCCATTTATTGGACAGGAGAAACTGATGATTCTACTATTAAAGCTATACGCTCCCGCCAAATGAAAAATTTTCATTTGGCATTAATGATATCCCAGGTAAGTTTATTCAAAATCTAACTTCACGTGTCATTTATGCACGCGCTGTTTTTTCCATTTGAACTATTTTAAACTTTTTAAGTTCAGATACATGGTCTCAAAATTCAGATTTTACTTTATATTTTCCGAATCTGGAAGCTTTGAAAATTATTATGCCCCTTGTAACGGGGTCCTACCAGGGGCCTTTTTTCTGCCTGTTGATTGGCAGTAAATAGACTTAAACCTCTGGTATGATCATGTACTCTTGCTAGACAATTCGTTTTCGGGTCCAGCAGCATTTTATCTTTAAAATACTTAATTTGCAATATTGTCACTTGAGCGCATTTAGTGCTGATGTAAGCTTCTGAATCCATTTGACCAGGGAACCCCAATGATGCTGATGGGGGATGAATATGGGCATACTCGACATGGAAATAACAACAGTTATGGACATGATACTGCTCTTAACCATTTCCAGTGGGGACAGGTAAATTGTTTTGTTTTGTTTTGTTTTTTTTTTTTTGGAAACTAGTAAATTGTTTTGTTTGGCTTTTGTTCAACTTTAATCTATGACTGGCATGAAATAATCTTTTTGGCATGGCAGTTGGAGGCACGGAACAACAATCACTTCATGTTTTTCAAGGAGGCAATAAAGTTTAGACGAGCACATCGTGTATTTGGTCGTGAAACTTTTCTTGAGAAGGTACTCTCCTTTTCTTTTTGTTTTATTTCGTATGCATTCATGCTTTAATTTTAACTTAAAAGATTACTTCCTTGAAGACTCATTGAACAATTATTTGTGTAGCATGATGTGACATGGCATGAAGACAACTGGGACAACTATGAGAGCAAATTCCTTGCATTTACGTAAGGACTTATGCCTATCTTCATTGTAAAGTACAAATAGTTGGTACCGTAAGTTTGATTTTTCTTTCAAGATATTGCTTGAGGGGAGTGGCATGGTATTTTCATTGTGCGATTTGGCCTTGGAATCACGATCTTGCTTATTGAGTTAGAAAACAAAGTGGATGAGTAATTTTCTTAAGTGATCGTGTCTTGCTCCAAGGTGTCCTTATGTTTGATGGCTGTTGGTCCTTAATGCGGTTTTGTACTTTTGAGCATGTGCTGTTAAGTTAGATACTTACCACCTAGAAAAGCATCTGATTTTCCCTTATTTTTTCCTCTCTGCTAACAGCACGATCTGCGACTTGTTTCTATGGCTTGCTGTATGGCATTTTCCGTTTTCTGTTTTTTCTTGTTCAATTTTTATTTCTCTTTATAGAAACTTTAACCTTCAAGGTCATATATACTGACACTTTTGTTTTGCAGGTTTCATGACAGTAGTGAAGGCGACATCTATTTGGCATTCAATGCTCATGACTGTTTTATTACAGTTCCAATACCGGCACCACCAGTAAAGAGGAGATGGTTTCGTGTGGTTGGTTTTATTCCCACTTCTGCATAATCCTTTGTTTTCTAGACGGTGTTCATAAAAAAAACCCTGCATTTTTACTATATATATACCTTAGATAATCTTAGTCATAGATTGCCACTTCAATTAGTTTTGCTTTTGATTATCATCCCTCATGTTCCATTATCATCCATTTCTAAACTCAACTGAATACAAGTCCTGTGGATTGCAGGTTGACACGAATCTGGAGTCTCCCAATGACATTGTGCCTGATGGCGTCCCGGGCATTGAAGGCACTTATAACATGGCCCCCTTCTCCTCAGTACTTCTTCAAGCAAAGTGATGAGATAACATCAGAAGCTGCCTGCGGGTGAGTTTTCCAAATAAGCTGGATTATCTGGAAGCTGGGTGAAGCATTCGGGTTCTTGCGATTTAGAACAATATTTTCTATTTTCATATTTAAAGTCCTTGAGCCCTAGAGATGCATGTTCATATGACGGGGGCCAATAAAGTCAGCACAGAGTAGTTCAGATCACCAATAAGTGGTACAACCAGCCTCAACCATGTATTTGCTGGGAGCTATGAGGGCATGTAATTACTAGAAATAAACGAGGTTTATAGTGAACTTACATATGGAGAAATGAAACACTTGTAACTTAATCGATATCCAAAACTTTCCGGATTGAATTCGTGTATGTTATCAAAGTATTTGAATTGAAAGATCGATTTATTGTTCGACCTTTTTGTTAAGTTGTACGGTCATCCAATGATACAATTCAGGTTCTATTATTACTGTTATTTCATCTTATGAACGACAATGCCTGAGGAAAACGGAGAAAATCAAGCTGCTGCGTACAGAAGCTGTCCCATGGAATCCGGGTTTCCGCCCTCGTGGGAAGACGTCTGACGCGGCAGCTCAACAAAGATAGTCTCTTGAGGAGATATGCAAGCATAACTTTGCACTATTGACATGTTCTTTGGTGAAGTTGAAATGGGTAAATGTAGACGTAACAGTCACCGTACGCATTTCGTGAGCATGTTGCATGTGTCTTGCCACATGATTGGAATAAATGCATGGTAAGTAGTAGACAATTAGACAATCCATCTTTACCAAGAACAGTGAAGAGATTGTTGGTATAAACATTTATGAAATATAAAAGTGGACATGTTTTGGGAATTTCCAACTCTCCGCAGTCTACATCCACTTTTACAATTATACAAGCGACCAACGAATTTCCAACTGTGTGTGTTTGGTATTACCAACTGTTTGCTAGACAAACTTTTATGGAACAGACTTATCATCATAGTGGCTTTTTGAATCAATCGCTAATACACAGTTATGTTGGACTTTTTAACGGTTTGGGATGCTATAGTGGCGGTCAGCATGTTCTACCCAAGTCCTTAATGTTTGCAATCTACATCTAGATGGAGTTGTTCCTCTCTATCTGTAAATTTATGACTGAATAACATATACAGTAACTAATTAAAGTTTTTATTTTATGTACATGTCAGACTGTGATTTGTTTGTAAAGAAGAATGACTCCTTCTGAAGTACTATTGGAATCAAATTTCTGCACCATCGTGAATGAAGATATTGTCCGTGAATGCCCACCTACAAACAAGAACAAACGATTGTAGTTGACCTAAGGTACCAGTGTCGTACCGACCACAGGGTCTCCTATGGCCAAGTTAGTATAAAATATTCAAACTCAAATAGTGGCTAAAGAGCAAAGTATGTGATGAAAATATTATTGACGAGTCCTAAGTTGGGTATTTATACTAGTTGGGAGAGCGTGCTTTTAGGATATAAAATCCGCATTCAACCAAGAGAATCCTATAGGATATCTAGCATAAGATCTTACTTCCTTTTAAGAATGTGATTTTGCGGCGCACATTAATCCCTAAATTGTAGGAATCTCCAAGAATATAGGAAACCAATCTAATCCCCGAACGAATTAGGTTTCTGTGTCTTGCTACCCATGTATTAAAAGGCGAAGGCGTAGGCGAGGCATCCCATGGATAGCCCCACCTCGCCTCATGGTATCTAAAATTTTAATATATATATACACACACACACACACATAAAATACTTTGTAAACAAATATAATTATAACTAAATCAAAGATTATATCATCTTCTTTATTACTAAGTCTAGTTGTACTTGGAAACTATGTCAAAATGTCTAAAAATGTCATGTATTATTTATTTTATTGTAAGCAATGATAGAGAACTTCAAGAGAAATAAGGATGGGGAATTTCAAGGAAAATAAAGGATGAATGTCACAATTATAGGGGAATTTAAAATGATATAAAGACTAAGTGGAGCAATTATAGGGGATTTAAAAGGAAATAGTGGAGCAATTATGATAGGGAAGTTAAAGGAAAATAAAGGCTGGGTGGAGTAGTTAAAGGGCATTGGAAGAGAAATAAAACTTGGCAAATCAAAAATGCTAGGTGGCGGAATCTGAATGGACAACAATTTTAAAATAATTAAAAAAATAGAAAAGAGTTAGAGTTAGACTTTATCACGTTGGATTTGGAGATAGTCTCTTGCATTTTAGAATTTAACATGGATTTTGGAGGGAAAAAACGCCCTAGGCGCACCCCAACGCTGCCTTACGCCCACCCCCACAAAACAGAGGCTAAAACCCAGCCGCCTAGGTGCGCCCTAAGGCGAGTTTTTCAAAACACTGCTTGCTACAAATATACGGACCTCGCCAACCATTCCAGAGCCAATAAGGTGTGGTGGCACTGTTGGTCCTTAGGCAGCTTAGTCCGATTGGAGTCATTGCATCCATGATTGAACTTCTGAGGTAATGGTATTCCAATCTACCTTACTTAGCACAGTAAAGTTCAAGGTCCACAAATGCCACTAACTATGCTTTTGAAAAGGCATTCCGCTTGAGGATGGATAGTTACCCAATGACCATGACTTTCGAAGCAGATTAGAATATCTTACCGTTCAGAATTCTTTTACAAGCGTCAATCCAGTTCTGTTACCGATGTGAAGTAGTAGAGATGTTTGGATTCAAGTGTGCAATCTTGTACGTCATACCATTATGACAGTAATCATGATGGGCCATCATATCATGTGTGCAATAAGCCTGAAATGTTACTATTGGAACTAAATTCACACACCGGTGAGGTGGTGGAGATGCATAAATCCGAATAACCTGTAAAAAAGCAAACAATTGTGAGCAAGCCTAAGACCAAGGGTGTGCTGGCCAAAGGCTTTCCGACGGTCAAGTTAGTAAGCAAGTATAAAACTCAAGCAGTGGGCAAGAAAATTAGAATGTGACGATTGCATTACCAGAGACGAGCCCTAGAATGGTATATTTATACCAGTCAGGAGAGAGACCTTTTTAGGATACAATTATGTATTAAGTCGGGAGAATCCCACATGATATCTAGGGGTATTTATTGCATCCTCTTAAGAGTGTGATTACTTGTGGCGCACACCAATTCCTAAATCGAAGGAACTCCAAGAATATAGGAAACTTGGTTGATTCCATGTTTTATCAGGTTCTTGTGTCTTGCGGAACAAGTATGGTCAATCTCATCAAAGTCGCTCGAACTTTGCCCACTGCTCCAAAACATGATGATGGTGGCACTACACAACCACAGAAATAGAAAATTGGTACTCGACAAAAGCAGGTAGCCATTTGAAACTTGGAAATGGTAGCCAACTAGGTCCACAAACCACAGCCACTGCCAGTCTACCAGTACACTTCGTTGCAGCCCACCTTTGCCCCAACCACTAGTCATCAGCCACCAGGCTCACATTTGGCCACCGTAATTTTTGAGGTAAAACTCTAATATTTCGAATTTAAATCCCTAATTGACAATCTAAAAAATTGGATTGATTATTGATTAGTTGAATTGTTGTTTGATTAGCTAGCTGAATTTGTGTTTAATATATATGATTATAGATTGTTGGTTGTTTAATTTGAGAGAGATGTATTTACTTTTACTGATAATGAGTTTGTTATGCGACATTTTCATGACATGAAGCATCGAGGCAACAATTGTAGCTTGTTTGTATTGATAAATTATGAATGACATTAATATTGTCTACCATCTAAAACGAATTTAGTTGTCTCTATTTTTTGTAACCTCGCACTCTTTTAGATCCCCCCCCTCCACCGACAATCCCTAACTTCGCCACTGGTTGAGGGATCGATATGGAAGAAAGTAGAGCTGAATAATACAATTATTTGATACAAGATGCTAGATATAAGTATCTTAATTATCGTTCAGTTGGCCTTAGTGATTTTTATATTAGCCATGTGTCGTGCATAATGATTTTTCATTCTCTCGTATTCTTTGTCATGAAGAATTTAAAATGATATCGACTGCCACTAGCATATTACAGTCTAATAACATATCTATACTTATAAGTGAAAAATCTTAAGTTTGAATCACATAACTTGAGGTTCATAACTTAATTATTATGACAAACTCATTGTTGTATTGGATAAAAATGGAGTAAGCTCAACCAAAGACAATTTTGCAATGCCAATGAGGGTAGTATGTTTTTAAAGGAAAAAAAGATTTTAAAATGCCAATAAAGTAGGGTTAATGATTTCAATCCAATTGATTCTTTAAGAGTCATATGATGATTAAGTTTTTCAACATATCGTAAGTTTGCCAAGTAATCTGACCTCAACCCTAGATGTCGGACTTAGACCTTGGGCCCCGACCTCTAATTTTGACCTTAAATTAGAAATTCTAACATTTAATTTCATACGCCAATTTAGCACGAATTTGTTATTAAGTAAAGTAATTGATTGTACGAAGAGGTTGGGCCTAAACTTAGACCTACAGAGCAAATTCTATCCACCGTGGATTGAGTGATTAACCCTAATTTATTCACATTTTAAAATCTTTATTTTCCTTTTGTTTACAATGAAAAAAATACTATACGGTATAAATATAGGGTAGTACTATTCACATATTCATTTTTACTTCTCACATGTCCGTCTTAATTTTCGATCGTCAGATCGAATGAATTGAAGAAGA
This sequence comes from Malus baccata, assembly GCA_006547085.1. NCBI lineage: Eukaryota > Viridiplantae > Streptophyta > Magnoliopsida > Rosales > Rosaceae > Malus > Malus baccata. Next base: position 1,228,256 of record VIEB01000017.1, read on the forward strand.
TAAATGATAAAAAAAATTAGGGGAAACTTGATATAACTCCAATTTTTTGAGCAAATAGTAGGAATAGTCCAATTTATTAAAATAAGTCTAATTCTTTAAATTTAATTATTTAATTATCAATAAGTATCTCTTAAAATAAAAAAACTTATTGTAAAAATCAAATTTCTTCCTAATTATCTGTTTGATTATTTCTTTTTATTTATTTTTTTTGTTATTTCTTGTTCTTCCTCCTGCTTTAACTCATTTATAGATTTTTTTTTAATTTTTATAATAAACCTATATCACATGTTAATTGTATTTATCTACCTATATGACAGATTCTTTTTCATAGTCAACCTGTCACAGATTAATGTGTCTTGCTCGTAGGTATATTATATTTTTTTACCTTTTAGTTAGGTTACATATAACTCCGCCTATGTCTTACATAGCCGGTCCCAAGCCCGGATAAAGGAGGAGGGGGAGGGCGTCAGGTAGTCGACAGCCGGCACTCTATGATCACGTCGAATCCTTATGAAAATGAATCCAGAACAAAATCGCGCTAAAGCTAGGGCGTCACCCGTAAGTGGCGCGCTGTGTGGCCCGAGCACAGTGATAAGTGAGCAAGGGTCGCTGTATCTCCATCGGCACCCGGATGCAGTGTTAAATGAGCAAGGGGGCCATAGAAACTTCTTTTCGAACGACTCCACTCAAAGTTGTTTGGGAGCATATGCTCCTATCAACTTTACCCGGGACACACAAAAGAAGTACTTTGATCCTATTAGACGGGGGAGGGTGAAGAAGCTAGGACAGAAGGGTAGAGTTCAAGAGAGCAAAATGCGTTTAGGAACGTGGAATATAGGAACCTTAACGGGAAAATCTATGGAAGTAGTGGAAGTTATGGTGAGGAGAAGGATAAATATTATGTGCCTACAAGAAACTAAGTGGGTTGGTAGTAAGGCAAAGGATCTAGAAAACTCAGGGTTTAAACTTTGGTATTTGGGCACACATAGAACGAGAAACGGTGTTGGCATCATCGTGGACAAGACCTTGGTACAAGATGTTGTAGATGTCAAGAGGGTAGGAGATAGAATCATGGCAATCAAGATTGTAATAGGACAAGAACTTATCAATGTGATTAGTGCGTACGCACCTCAAGTAGGGTTGGATACGAGTTCGAAGGAGAAATTTTGGGAAGATCTTGGAGACTTGGTGCAAGGAATTGCTCAGACGGAGAAGTTATTTATAGGAGGAGATTTAAATGGACACGTGGGCAGGGAGACAGGCAACTATGGAGGTTTTCATGGTGGCCATGGTTTTGGGGAGAGAAACGAGGATGGGGAAGCTATCTTGGATTTTGCAATGGCATATGATCTCTTCTTAGCCAACACCTTCTTTAAGAAGAGAGAAGAACATGTGATCACCTACAAGAGTGGGTCGTCAAAAACACAAATAGATTTTCTTCTAATGAGGAAAGGGGATCGTATAACTTGTAAGGATTGCAAAGTTATACCAGGAGAGAGCGTGGCTAATCAACATCGCTTGTTGGTGATGGATGTACATATCAAAAGAGTGAGACAAAAGAACAAGACTTGGAAGTGCCCAAGGACTAGATGGTGGAATCTAAAAGAAGAAAAACAAGCCATTTTCAAAGAGAAAGTAATCACCCAGTGTGTGTGGGATAGAGAGGGGGAAGCTAGCCAAATGTGGGATTCCATGGCTAGTTGTATCCGAAAAGTAGCAAAAGAGGTATTAGGAGAGTCCAAGGGCTTTGCCCCACACCAAAAGGAATCTTGGTGGTGGAATGAGGAGGTACAAACAAAGGTGAAGGCTAAGAAGGAATGTTGTAAAGCCTTATACAAGGATAGGACCGATGAAAATGGTGAAAGGTATAGAAAAGCGAAACAAGAGGCGAAGAAAGCTGTGAGAGAAGCTAAGTTAGCGGCTTACGACGATATGTATAAACGACTAGATACCAAAGAAGGAGAGTTGGATATCTATAAACTAGCTAGAGCAAGGGAAAAGAAGACAAGGGACCTAAACCAAGTGAGGTGCATCAAGGATGAGGATGGAAAGGTTCTTGCTACAGAGAATGCGGTTAAAGACAGATGGAGAGGTTATTTTCATAATCTTTTCAATGAAGGACATGAAAGGAGTGCTTCTTTAGGGGAGTTGAGTAACTCAGAAGAGTGTAGAAACTACTCTTTTTATCGTCGAATCCGGAAGGAAGAAGTGGTTGTAGCTTTGAAGAAGATGAAGCATAGAAAAGCAATAGGCCCAGACGATATACCAATCGAAGTGTGGAAAGTTTTGGGAGAGACAGGTATAACATGGCTCACTGACCTTTTCAATAGGATTTTGAAAACGAAGAAGATGCCAAATGAGTGGCGAACGAGCACTTTGGTGCCTATCTACAAGAATAAGGGCGACGTACAAAATTGCATGAACTATAGGGGTATTAAGCTAATGAGTCATACAATGAAGCTCTGGGAGAGAGTCATTGAGCATAGATTGAGGCAAGAGACACGGGTTTCGGACAACCAATTCGGGTTCATGCCAGGACGCTCAACCATGGAGGCAATCTATCTCTTACGAAGATTGATGGAAAGATATAGAGATGGGAAAAAGGATTTACACATGGTCTTTATAGATTTGGAGAAAGCGTACGATAGGGTCCCAAGAGACATTCTTTGGAGGATTTTAGAGAAGAAAGGAGTACGAGTAGCATATATCCAAGCTATAAAGGATATGTATGAAGGAGCAAAGACTGCCGTAAGAACTCATGAAGGACAAACCGAAAGCTTTCCCATAACTGTAGGATTACATCAAGGCTCATCCTTAAGTCCTTACCTTTTTGCGTTGGTAATGGATGAGTTAACAGGACATATTCAAGATGATATTCCTTGGTGTATGCTTTTCGCAGACGATATAGTGTTGATAGATGAAACTCAGGAAGGAGTAAATGCAAAGCTTAACCTTTGGAGAGAAGTGTTGGAATCTAAAGGTCTTCGCCTAAGCCGATCAAAGACAGAATATATGGAGTGCAAGTTCAGTGCAAATGGAGGCCAAAACGAGTTAGGGGTGAGGATCGGTGATCAAGAAATACCAAAGAGCGATCGTTTTCGTTACCTAGGATCTATCTTGCAAAAGAACGGAGAATTAGATGGAGATCTCAACCATAGAATACAAGCTGGATGGATGAAGTGGAAGAGTGCATCCGGCGTGTTGTGTGACCGCCGTATGCCACTGAAGCTCAAGGGAAAATTTTATAGGACGGCAATAAGGCCGGCGATGCTGTATGGCACAGAATGTTGGGCAGTGAAGCATCAACACGTACACAAAATGGGTGTAGCAGAGATGAGGATGCTTCGTTGGATGTGTGGGCACACGAGAAAGGATAAGATTAGGAATGAGGATATCCGGGGTAAAGTAGGAGTAGCCGAAATTGAAGGAAAGATGAGAGAAAATCGGTTACGGTGGTTTGGACATGTGCAAAGAAGGCCTACTGACGCTCCGATTAGAAGATGCGACTATGGGACAGAGGTTCAGGGCCGAAGGGGTAGAGGAAGACCTAGGAAAACTTTGGAAGAGACTCTAAGAAAAGACTTAGAGTACTTGGATCTAACGAAGGACATGACACAGGACCGAGCACAATGGCGTTCTAAGATTCATATAGCCGATCCCACTCAGTGACTTGGATTTTCCAAGTCTCCAACCGAGAAGTTTTCCTCACTCAGGAAATTAAGGGAACACTACCTCAACCTACATGCTCCACTCACAAAGCTCCAACAAAAGAAAATTCAAAGAACTTAGCGAAGAAGGCTTTGGTGTATTTAACTCAATACGTTGAAATGAAGGAAAGCTTATTTATTGATATCCCCGATAAGCTACAAATATGTACATATACATGAGTCAAAATAAACAAACAAGAGGGAGCCTTCACAAAGGTTGCTTAGGAGAAGTCTCAGCAGTCGGTAGAGCCCCAGAAAGAGAAGGCACCGGAGGGGGATCATTCGGAGCCTCAGTACTGGACAGAACCCTAGAAGGAGGAGGCATCAGAGGTTGATCATTTGGAGCTTCATTACGCGGTACAGCCCCAGAAGACGAAGGCAATAAATGCCTTTGGAACAAACCCACAAATCTCTGATGATCAAGTAAAACCTGACCATCAGATTCCTTCATCTGGTCCAGCTTCCTCTTCATGTTTGTAGCATAGTCATGTGCGAGACGGTGCAACTGTTTATTCTCATGCTTGAGCCCTCTAATCTCCTGTTTGAGACTCATCACTTCGGCCGCCAATGATTCAACTTGGCGGGTTCGAGCAAATAGGCGTTGGGCCATATTAGACACAGAACCTGCACACTGAACACTGAGAGCCAGAGAATCCTTAACAGCTAACTCATCAGATCGTTTGGAAAGTAGTCTGTTATCTTTGGGAGTGAGAAGGTTCCTGGCCACCACCGCAGCGGTCATATCATTCTTCATAACGGAATCCCCAACGGTAAGAGGACCAGTAGGGGAGACGAAGGATGGGCGCCATATGTTGTCTGGAGAAGGCGGGGCTGCCTCTTCAACAAGGTTCAAGTCAAAACGACGGTCGGAGGGGCCAGACATTTTCAAAGGTGTTGAAGAGAGAAGAGGTCGGACAAATCAAGATCTTAGAAGTGCAAGAATGGAGCTTCTACTGGTGGAGATTCAAGTGTGCTTTGGAACTTAATGCCAGCCCCTATAAAAAGCTGCACTCGACGGAGCTTCAGACATCGAAGAGGCGCCTGCTCAGAAATCGAAGAGAGCGTTTGCTTTCTCAAAAGCTGGGCTGCTCAGAGATCACGAGGGTCGATCTCAGAAATCGAAGAGGCGTCTGCTTTCTCAAAAGCTGGGCTGCTCAAAGACCACGAAGGCCGATCTCAGAAATCGAAGAGGCGCTTGCTTTCTCAAAAGTTGGGCTGCTCAGAGACCACGAGGGCCGATCTCAGAAATCGAAGAGGCACCTACTTTTCCAGCCTTGTCAGCACCTGTCACACGCACACTCAGCTTTGCGGAAATTATGGGCATTCTGTCGAAGACTTCTGGTGAAGTAGAAAGCACATGAGTCTTACTGTTCAATCACCCACTTCCCACACGCAATAGTAGCTCATGGGTATCACAGATAACTTTGCCAAAGTTCTCTGCCAAAGTTGAGCACGTGAAGCTTGCAGCTCCCACTACATCGCTCTGACCAAGACGGGTAAAAGAATAGCAAAGAAACAGCACTAACAAAGTTTAGACACATAAATTTTGAAGGTCTAGCTACCATATTATTACCCACAAGGGCAAAGGAACAGTATCACTGCTGGATAATTGGAAAGTCCCTGTGTGTCAACCTCTGTGCTTCGTGGCAAGGTAGACTAGCAAACATGCCCAACCTTTACTCACATTCGAGAAAACACTCCCAACAAGATTGCTTGCTCCAAAATCGAAGAGGCACCGTATACTTATCCACACTAATGATTGGAGCAATCTAGCGACGATCACAAAAAGCGACCGTTTTCGCTACCTAGGATATATCGTGCAAGAGAACGGAGAATTAGAGAGAGATCTCAACCATAGAATAGAAGTTGGATGGAAGAAGTGTAAGAGTGCATCCGGCGGGTTGTGTGACCGTCGTAGGCCACTGAAGCTCAAGGGAAAATTTTATAGGACGGCAATAAGGCCAGCGATGTTGTATGGCACAGAATGTTGGGCGGTGAAGCATCAACACGTACAAAAAATGGGTGTGGCGGAGATGAGGATGCTTCGTGGGATGTGTGGGCACACGAGAAATGATAAGATTGGAAATGAGGATATTCGAGGTAAAGTAGGAGTAGCCGAAATTGAAGGAAAGATGAGAGAAAATCGGTTCCGGTGATTTGGACATGTGCAAAGAAGGCCTACTGACGCTCCGGTTCGAAGATGTGACTACGGGACAGAGGTTCAGGGCCAAAGGGGTAGAGGAAGACCTAGGAAAACTTTGGAAGAGACTCTAAGAAAAGACTTAGAGTACTTGGATCTAACGGAGGACATGACACAAAACCGAGCGCAATGGCGTTCTAGGATTCATATAGCCGACCCCACTTAGTGGGAAAAGGCTTTGTTGTTGTTGTTGTTGTAGTTAGGTTACATATCTCACTTATAGGTATAATATACATTCATATATTTGCTACTTGAGTTAGGGTAGAATGTTTTGCAGATAGATTTATGTTAGTATATTAATTTTTTTTTTGTTTACAAGATATTTGACACACCCCGATCCTAGAACCAAGGCGTGCTGGCTGTCACGTGAGTGTGACGTAACCAAAAGTGCGACGCGGAAGCAAAAGATAAGAGAAATACGAATAAACAAAAACCAAATACTAGCAATAATAACCAAGTAGCATGCTAGAATAAGTTTAAGTGATCCTTAAATGTATATTCTCATCCCGACCTAGCACGAGGCCTTTTGGGAGCTCACTGGCTTCAGGTTATGTAGGAACTTCGATGTTAAGCGAGAAGGAGGTCTGAGCACTCCCAGGATGGGTGACCCACTAGGAAGTTGCTTGTGAGTTCCCAAAAACAAAACCGTGAGGGAATGGTAAGCCCAAAGCGGACAATATCGTTCTACGGTGGTGGAACGGGCCCAGGAAGTGGTCCACCCTGGGCCGGGATGTGACAAATTGGTATCAGAGCCTAACCCTGGCCGTGGTGTGCCGACGAGGACGTCGGGCCCCTAAGGGGGGTGGATTGTGACATCCCACATCGCCCAGGGAAGTGATCCTTAAATGTGTATTCCCATCCTGACCTAGCACGAGGCCTTTTGGGAGCTCACTGGCTTCGGGTTCCGTAGGAACTCCGAAGTTAAGCGAGAAGGAGGTCTGAGCACTCCCAGGATGGGTGACCCACTGGGAAGTTGCTCGTGAGTTCCCAAAAACAAAATCGTGAGGGAATGGTAAGCTCAAAGCAGACAATATCGTGCTACGGTGGCGGAACGGGCCTGGGAAGTGGTCCGCCCTGGGCCGGGATGTGACAATATTAATTAGATATTTTGGAGTTGAAAAATGCATAATATTAAAAAAATTTAATTGATTTTTAATATTTTTAGAAAATATAAAAGGAGTATAAAAGAAATAAAAACATATAATTAGATAACTGGAGTCACTCCTAAAAACATTCTATGTTTTTGGACCTGGATCTAAAAGCCTCAAAAAATTAACAAAAATGTATAAGAAGTAAAAATAAACATGTGAATAACAGTACCCTAAATATAGAACGACATTCGCGTTTTTCATATACCCTCTTGAAAGTGGGAAGTATTTACCATAAATAGCAAGGATAATGTCACAGCCCATCCCAGGATTTTATTTATCGAGGACGTGAAATGACGGAATTACCCTTGACGGGTGCTAAGGTATGTGTGTGTGACATATTATTGGACTAAATACATACATTCCTAAACTTTTGGAAAATTATTTAAGTTGCATTAAAATTTGGGTTGAAATTTGTGTGGTTAGGGAATGAAGTTGTGACTTGTTTTTTGGTGGACCACACAACACACACACATGGGACAACCCTCTTCCTTCCCCCGTGCTCTCTTTCTCCCCTCTCCGTTTCAGTCTCTCTCTCTCCCTCTCGAAATTGTACTGACAAAGGGCCAAACCCTCGAACTTTCACGGATTGACGCCAAAAAGGTAAGGTTCTTCATCCTTTCGACCTCCTGAGTTGAATGGTACTAGTTTTAGAACGGGAAACCTTAGAAATCACGTTGAAAACCCGAGGTCCGATTTGAGTATTGTTCATGCATTCGTGGTGTGTTGATTTTCAGGGAATTCTAAGCTTACAGTGAGGTTAGTGAGGTCCTAAGGAAGCTCGAAATACTTAGTTTGAAGGTTTTGGACGTTGGGATCGTTGAGTTCGAAGTTGGCCGGTTTTCTTGGAATTTCTATGGTGAGATTTTGTAGTTTTTAGAGCCTTAAAGTAGTGTAACATGAATCTACATGCTTAGGGCTTCATTTTGATATAAAATGCGTGAAAAATGGTTGAGAAATGACGGAGAACAAGGAGATTGAAAAATCTCTAATTTTCCGGCCACCGGAAAAACCAGTCCGGCAAGCCCAAGGTAGAAGACGTGCTTGGGAGGCGCGTGGACCCGTGCCTGTCTCGGCGCGTGGACCCGTGCCTGTCTCGGCGCGTGGGGGCGCGTGACAAGCCCAAAAATTATTTTAAAAATATACCGACGTTCGTGACGTCGAGTAGGTCACTGTGGTATATTCATATACCCAAATTGAGCATCGTATGAGAAGTTATTACGAATTGTCGGTTATGTGCTTCAAATAACGTTGTTTTAGTTGTTTCGCATATACGTGATACCTATTCTAAGGACGAGTGCATTCAGGGACGTCACGGGGGTTACAACCATTCGACTTATCAGTGAGTGGGCAGTTATTTTCTGTATTTACCTATATACTATTGATTTTCCCAGAAATTGAATTTAAATGAAAGTATGTTTTAAACTGCCATGCATGCATATTGTGAATTATATGAATTGATATTTGATGCATATATATATGTGAATTGGTGTTATAGACGAACATGTGAGTATCATGTGAGTTTTATGTTATTCATGTGAATTATTGATGATGTGAATTGTGTTGAGAGCTCATAACCTGCACCCCTGGTGTTAGTGCTTATAGTATTCACCCGCACCGCACACTCACCTTGGATCCAAGTAGGTGCATGTCGTACAGACCATGAGAGGGTTCCGACATGCTAATCGTATAGATCACTAGAAGTGGTTCCGACTGGTAGGTGACCTTAAATTATGCGCGCAGATGATTGATGAGAGAAGCACTAGAGCGTATTATTTCACCATTCTTGTCGTACAGACTACTTCAGGTAGTTCCGACTTATGTGCAGAGTAGCGCCATACAGGTCACCGTGGTGACTCCGGTTGGGTTGGATATTGAGCTATAGAATTAACCGTACAAGACCAACTGCAGGGTCTCCGATTGATTCATTATGTCACCTGTTATATTGATGCATCCATATTCTGTTTTTGGCACTATAGCATGGCATACTTGCTGGATTTTGATAAAGATTGATGTTTTGAGAGATATGAACAAATATTATGCTATTATGTTATTTTCTGAGAAAGTATACAGGTTTTATAGTGGGGGGTTAGAAATGTTTTAAATGAAATGTTTTGGAAAACTTTGGTTTTACTGACTCACTCAATTTTGTTTTGTGTCCCTCCAGGTTCTAGATAGCAGCATTGGTGGCCCACGAGGATTCTCACGGCGTACTGACAGACTACATAAATGTAGGACTCACCTGCGGGTGTTGTAACTTAGTTATGGTCCTACTTGACTGCACCTAGTACTTATGCTCTGAATTTGTGTGTTTTACACTTAAACTCATTCTAGCATGTTAGTTGGATATTATTGCTAGTAGTTGGTTTTTATTCCTTCGTATTTCTCATATCTTTTGCTTCCGCATCGCACTTTTGGTTACGTCACGCTCACGTGACAGCCAGCACGCCTTGATTCTAGGATCGGGGTGTGTCAATTTGGTATCAGAGCCTAGGTTGCTGTCCTGTATAAATTGTTAATGTTCTAATGATCTTTTGATGTCTTCTGTCAGAACTATGCCGACTCGTAGGGAATCACGCCGTGCTTCTGAGTCTAATTTCCCTGATATAACTCAATTAGGGGAAGCGATGGCCCATGCCTTTCAGAATGCAATCCGTCCTCCTCCTCCTTCTCAGAGAACACACCTGGAGACTATGTATAATCTGAAATTGGACCGTTTCATGGGTAATGAGGGTCATGAATGGGCAGAAAAGTGGTTAGACCATATTGAGAAAACTTTCCAGGTGATGCAGAGTCAAGGGAATCTTCCTGCTAATAGATAGGTGGAGACCACTACTTGATTTTTAGGACGAGAGCCAGCAGGTTGGTGGATAAATCAGAGTAAGTTTATGTCACCTGAGATGGCAGCTGACTGGGAAGTATTCAAAGAGCATTTTATGAAAAGATTTGTTCCGCTGAAGTACATTGATCATAAGAAGCATGAGTTTACTCATATGAAGCAAAAGGATATGTCGGCGCATGAGTATTACAGGAAATTTACAGACTTATCTTGTTATGATCCTCATACAGCTGGTAATCAGGCAGAGATGCTTCGTCGTTTTAAGCTGGGAACTAAGAAGAAATGGCGGACTTTTGCTAGTGCGTTTCCTTGCACCGATTATCATGAGTTTTCTGAGATTTTGGTTCGGATGGAAGATTCCAACAACCTTCCTAGTAACAGTGAGGATGATAAAGATAAGAATGATAATCAGAAGAAAGATGATAGGGGTAAAGGTATCTCCACTCAGGGACCCCGTAAGACATATAATTTCAAGAAAAGTGGAGCGAGCTCGAGTTCTTCCAGTGGAGGATTTAGTGTCACAGGCCTGATGAGAGGTGGAAGATTTGCTGGTGAACCCAGGTTTCAGAGACAGAGAGATTTTGGTGGTGCTGGTGGTTCTGGTGCTCCGTTGTGCCGTCGTTGTAATTTCAGACATCATGAAGAGTGTAGGAGAAGTGGTGGTGCTTGCTACACTTGTGGACAGATGGGACATAGGGCTGCCCAGTGTCCCCAGAGTCAGCAGAGATCTCAGCAGTCTACTATGCCACCTCCAGTGCCGATTCAGCAAAACTTTGGATCAGGCAGTTATGGTAAGACGGGTCGTGGTAGTGCTTACCACTACCAGGCTGATACTGCTCCTTATGCTTCCGGACAATATCAATATTCCCAGGATCCTTATTCTCAGACTGGGTATTCCCAAGACCCTGGAGGTTATACTTCTTATTCTTCCATCCCAGCTAGTGGATCTTAGTGACATCAGGGAGGTCAGCCCCGACAGGGAGAGGTTGCTGCTAGCAGTGCAGGACCGCCTAGGCAGTCTAGTTAGTTAGGACAGGGACGTACTTCTCAGGGGCGAGGTAACCAAGGCAACAGAGGTCGTGGTGGACGACAGCAAGCTCAGAGACGTGTTAATCACATCTCACTGCAAGATGCTCAGAATCATCTGGACTTGATTATGGGTACGTTAAATATCCTTGGTCACTTTGCTAGAGTTTTGATTGATTGTGGTGCTACACATTCTATGATTTCTCATACGTTTGCTCAAATGACTTAACCTCACCCTACACCTCTAGGATTTGATTTAGAGTTTGCTATGCCTAGAGGGGACAAATGTTATGTTGATAGTGTTTACCCAGGGTGTCCAATGATGGTAGATGGTGTGGTTATACCAGCTAATCTTATCTCGTTAGATATTGTGGATTTTGATGTGATTCTAGGGGCAGATTGGTTGCATTTTAATCATGCCCATATAGATTGTTATGGGAAATCTGTTACTTTTCATCGTCCTGGATTACCAGAGGTTACTTTTGTGGGTGAAAGCAGTGGGGTGAGACATGGTGTTATTTTTGTCATGAGAGCAAATAAGTTGTTATCGAAAGGTTGTCAAGGATACTTAGCACATGTGGTGTTAAATGATGTTATTCCTAGCAGTGTGGAGGAAGTTGGAGTAGTCAGGCACTATCCTGATGTATTTCCAGACGATTTGCCTGGATGGCCGCCAGACAGAGATGTGGAGTTTTCTATTGATTTGCTTCCAGGTACGGATCCTATATCTTTGACTCCATATAGAATGGCTTCAGCTGAATTGAGAGAGTTGAAAATTCAGTTACAGGAATTAACTGATAAAGGTTTCATTCAACCTAGTACTTCACCTTGGGGGGCTCCGGTGTTGTTTGTGAGAAAGAAAGATGGAACTTTGAGATTATGTATTGATTACAGGCAATTGAACCGGGTAACGATTAAGAACCGTTATTCCTTGCCTCGTATCGATGATTTGTTTGATCAGCTTAAAGGTGCGTGTGTGTTCTCTAAGATTGATTTGAGATATGGTTAATATCAGTTGAAGATTAAAGATAATGATGTACCTAAGACGGCTTTCAGGACCCGTTATGGGCATTATGAGTTTTTGGTGATGCCATTTGGATTGACTAACGGACTTGCAGCTTTCATGAGGTTAATGATTGAGGTATTTCAGCAATATCTTAATAGATTTGTCATTGTTTTTATCGATGATATTCTGGTATACTCTAAGTCTAAAGCAGATCATATTCGACATCTTAACTTGGTATTAAAGAAATTGAGGGAGCATCAGTTGTATGCCAAGTTCAGTAAATGTCAGTTTTGGTTGAATCAAGTGGCATTTTTGGGGCATGTAGTATCGGCACAAGGAATTCAAGTAGATCCTCAAAAGATAGCAGCAGTGGAGAATTGGGAACAACACGAACCGTCACTGAGGTACGGAGTTTTCTGGGTCTAGCAGGTTATTATCGATGGTTTGTTCAAGATTTTTCTATGATTGCTTTGCCACTAACGAAGTTAACCAGGAAGGATGTTAAGTTTGATTGGGATGAGAATTGTGAGCAAAGTTTCCAGTAGTTGAAATATTGCCTCACTCATGCTCCAATATTGGTACTTCCTGATGATAGCGGTAATTTTGAGATTTATGGTGATGCTTCTTTGAATGGTTTGGGATGTGTTTTGATGCAGCATAATAGAGTGATTGCCTATGCTTCTCGACAGTTGAAGATTCATGAAATGAATTGTCCTACTCACGATCTTGAGTTGGCAGCCATTGTCTTTGCTTTGAAAATTTGGAGGCATTATCTCTATGGTGAGAAGTGTAAGATCTTCACAGATCATGAGAGTCTTCAATATCTTTTCACTCAGCATGATCTTAATCTTCGTCGACGGAGGTGGATGAAGTTACTAAGTGATTATGATTGCACTATTGAGTATCATCCGGGTCGTGCAAATGTGGTAGCTGATGCACTAAGTAGGAAACCTCAAGGTTGACTCAATGCTTTGTATACTTGTCGTGTTCCTCTTCTTGCAGATTTGAGAGCTACTGGAGTAAGGTTGGAGTTAGAAGAACGAAGAGAAGCTTTTCTTGCTAGTTTCCAAGTCAGGCCAATTTTGGTTGATCATGTACTTGAAGCTCAAATGGTTGATGAAGAAATCCAAGAAATGATTCAATTGAGAAATGAAGGGAAAAAGAAAGACCTCAGAATTCGAGAATCAGATGGCATGCTTATGCAGGAGAACATAATGTATATGCCGAATAATGAGGAATTAAAGAAGGAAATTTTGGATGAAGCACATTATTCGGCTTATGCGATGCATCCAGGAGGGACTAAAATGTACCATACCATTCGACCATTTTATTATTGGCCAGGTATGAAGAGGGAAATTGCAGAGTATGTAAGTAGGTGCATTGTTTGTTAGGAAGTTAAAGCTGAAAGAAAGAAGCCTTTTGGTCGGATGCAACCACTTCCCGTTCCTCAGTGGAAATGGGAAAATATAACTATGGATTTCGTGTATAAGCTCCCTCGTACACGAAATGGATTTAGTGGTGTTTGGGTGATTATAGATCGGCTTACTAAGTCAACACACTTCATTCCAGTGAGTGAAAAGTATCCTCTGAATAAATTGGCTAAGTTGTTCATCACGAAGATTGTGAAGTATCACGGAGTTCCAGTGAATATTATTTCTGATCGAGATCCAAGATTTACTTCTAAGTTTTGGGTAGCTTTTTAGGAAGCTCTTGGTACCAAATTGCTTTACAGCACTGCTTATCATCCTCAAACCGATGGTCAATCAGAGAAGACTATTCAGACATTGGAGGATATGTTGAGATCTTCAGTGTTACAGTTTGGTGATTCTTGGCATGATCGCCTAGACTTGATGGAATTGGCCTACAATAATAGTTTTCATTCGAGCATTGGTATGTCACCATTTGAGGCACTTTATGGTAGAGCTTGTCGTACGCCATTGTGTTGGTCAGAGGTTGGCGAAAGAGTGCTTGAGGGCCCAGAGATTGTAGATGAGACTGCTCAAAATGTTCAGGTGATTAAGTCTAACCTGAAAGCGGCCCAGGATTGACAAAAGAGTTTAGCAGATAGACATGCTACTGATCGAGTTTATGATGTGGGTAATTTGGTATTCTTGAAATTGTCACCTTGGAGAGGTGTAGTGCGGTTTGGAAAGAGAGGCAAGCTAAGTCCTAGGTACATAGGATCTTATGAGATCATTGAGAGGATTGGTGAAGTTGCTTACATATTGGAGTTGCCTCTGGAGTTATCTAAGGTACATAATGTGTTTCATGTATCGATGCTTCGACATTATGTTTCAGACCCTTCACATGTGATTCCTCCTCAACCTTTGGAGATTAATCCGGATTTGACGTATGATGAAGAACCAGTGACTATCTTGGATTGGAAAGACAAGGTTCTAAGGAATAAGACAGTGAGCTTAGTAAAAGTATTATGGAGGAACCACTCAGTGGAAGAAGCTACTTAGGAGACAAAAGATTGAATGAGAAAGATGTATTCGAGGTTGTTTTATGAGTATTAAGTGGATTGTTTGGTTGTATGAATTTCGAGGACGAAATTCTATAAGGAGGGTAGATTGTCACAGGCCGTCCCGGGATTTTATTTATCGAGGACGTGAAATGACGGAATTACCCTTGAAGGGTGCTAAGGTATGTGTGTGTGACATATTATTGGACTAAATGCATACATTCCTAAACTTTTGGAAAATTATTTAAGTTGGATTAAAATTTGGGTTGTAAATTTGTGTGGTTAGGGAATGAAGTTGTGACTTGTTTTTGGGTGGACCACACAACACACACACGGGACAACCCTCTCCCTCCACCCGTGCTTTCTCTCTCCCCTCTCTGTTTCAGTCTCTCTCTCTCCCTCTCGAAATTGTACGGACAAAGGGCCAAACCCTTGAACTTTCACGGATCGACGCCAAAAAGGTAAGGTTTTTCATCCTTTCGACCTCCTGAGTTGAATGGTACTAGTTTTAGAACGGGAAACCTTAGAAATCACGTTGAAAACCCGAGGTCCGATTTGAGTACTGTTCATGCATTCGTGGTGTGTTGATTTTCAGGGAATTCTAAGCTTACAGTGAGCTTAGTGAGGTCCTAAGGAAGCTCGGAATACTTAGTTTGAAGGTTTTGGACGTCGGGATCGTTGAGTTCGAAGTTGGCCGGTTTTCTTGGAAATTCTCCGGTGAGATTTCATAATTTTTAGAGCCTTAAAGTAGTGTAACATGAATCTACATGCTTAGGGCTTCATTTTGATATAAAATGCGTGAAAAATGGTTGAGAAATGACGGAGAACAAGGAGATTGAAAAATCTCCAGGTTTTCGACCACCGGAAAAACCAATCCGGCGAGCCCAAGGTAGGAGACGCGCGTGGGGGGCGCGTGGACCCGTGCCTGTCCCGGCGCGTGGGGGTGCGTGACAAGCCCAAAAATTATTTTAAAAATATGTCGACGTTCGTGACGTCGAGTAGGTCACTGTGGTATATTCATATACCCAAATTGAGCATCGTATGAGAAGTTATTACGAATTGTCGGTTATGTGCTTTAAATAACGTTGTTTTAGTTGTTTCGCATATAGGTGATACCTATTCTGAGGACGAGCGCATCCAGGGACGTCACGGGGGTTACGACCCTTCGACTTATCAGTGAGTGGGCAGTTATTTTCTGTATTTACCTATATACTATTGATTTTCCCAGAAATTGAATTTAAATGAAAGTATGTTTTCAAATGCCATGCATCCATATTGTGAATTATATGAATTGATATTTGATGCATATATATATATATGTGAATTGGTGATGTGGACGCACATGTGAGTATCAGGTGAGTTTTATGTTATTCATGTGAAATATTGATGATGTGAATTGTGTTGAGAGCTCATAACATGCACCCCTGGTGTGAGTGCTTATAGTATTCACCCGCACCGCACGCTCACCTTGGATCCAAGTAGGTGCATGTCGTACAGACCATGAGAGGGTTCCGACATGCTAATCGTATAGATCACTAGAGGTGGTTCTGACTGGTAGGTGACCTTAGATTATGCGCGCAGATGATTGATGAGAGAAGCACTAGAGCGTATTATTTCACCATGCTTGTCGTACAAACTACTTCAGGTAGTTCCGACTTATGTGCAGAGAAGTGCCGTACAGGTCACCGTGGTGACTCCGGTTGGGTTGGATATTGAGCTATAGAATTAACCGTATAGGACTAACTGCAGGGTCTCCGGTTGATTCATTATGTCACCTGTTATATTGATGCATCCATATTCTGTTTTTGGCACTATAGCATGGCATACTTGCTGGATTTTGATAAAGATTGATGTTTTGAGAGATACGAACAAATATTCTGCTATTATGTTGTTTTCTGGGAAAGTATACAGGTTTTACAGTGAGGGGTTATAAATGTTTTAAATGAAATGTTTTGGAAAACTTTGGTTTTACTGACTCACTCAATTTTGTTTTGCGCCCCTCCAGGTTCTAGATAGCAGCGTTGGTGGCCCACGAGGATTCCCACAGTGTACTGATAGACTACATAAATGTAGGACTCACCTGCGGGTGTTGTAACTTAGTTATGGTCCTACTTGACTGCACCTAGTACTTATGCTCTGAATTTGTGTGTTTTACACTTAAACTCATTCTAGCATGTCAGTTGGATATTATTGCTAGTATTTGGTTTTTATTCCTTCGTATTTCTCATATCTTTTGCTTCCGCATCGCACTTTTGGTTACGTCACGCTCACGTGATAGCCAGCACCCCTTGATTCTAGGATCAGGGTGTGTCAGATAATGCTACACAATTACCAAATTAATTCAGAGGTTAAAAAAATGAAATTCTATTTTTGATAAAACAAAAAAACTAGAAAATTGAAGCAAAATATAAGAACACGTCGATCATTGTTGCACATAAATTTTCGGCTAGTAAAATAAATTCGAAATAAGAATTTTACCAGAAAAAAACAAACGCGTTTGTAGGACTGCCTATATGGACGGCTGGGATTTCACCTGACCCATAATTTTTGCGAAAGCCTGGTCTTTCCATACACGTTTACGGTGGCGCATTCAGCGTCAACCAACTTAACGCAAACCCCACTATATATACTCCTCCCTCCTGTCTTTCCCTCTCAACCCTGTCCTTGTCCAAATCACAAACCCTCCTGCTCCCTCTCTCTCCCACTCTCTCTCTCTACCCCTGTGTTTTCTCTCTCCCATACAGAACTCACAATGGCAAGCTCTTCATTCGCGTTGTTGATGGTGACAGTGGCTCTCCTTGCCACCTCCGCCTTCGCCGACGATAAGGCTCAATCTCCCTCATCGTCTCCCTCCCAATCACCATCCTCCACTCCTCCCCCATCCTCCACTAAACCACCATCATCAACCCCAGTAGCCTCTGCCAAAACACCATCCGCCACCCCAGCAGCGACCCCATCCGCCACCCAAGCAGCTACCCCATCCGCCTCCTCTAAGGCTCCCAAGTCTTCGGATGCATCCTCCTCTCCATCCTCCGCCCCCACCACCTCCACCTCTTCCTCCTCCTCCTCCCCATCCTCCTCCCCATCCAGCTCTACATCCTCCTCCTCCTCCTCCCCATCCTCCTCCCCATCCAGCTCTACATCATCCGACTCTCCACCCTCCCCACCCACCTCCAGTCCATCCACCTCCGACACCTCGGTTGCTCCCTCCGAGTCGACTACTTCTGCTGAGGCTCCCGCCCCATCTGGAGCCGCCATGAACAAAGGCTTCGCCGCCGGATCCGTGACCGCCGTCGTCATTGCGGCGTCGTTCTTGGCCTAGATGTGCTTTGCGGACGAGGCCTTTTTCCGCTGTTGGGTCACCGAGAGAGAGATTCGGCGGGCGGATCTTGAATTTCTTATATTAGCGGGTAGAGTTTAACTACTATTTTTGGTTTTATAGTTGTTATAGAGTGGGTTATTATTGGTGATGGAGATATTATTGGACGGTGTTGATTTGATCGGACGGGGGTTCTGCGGCTGATGATTTACTCCATCGGCCTTAATTATTAATTATAATTATTATTATTACTTGATCATTCCCGTTGCTAATGATGATGACTATGGAAATTCTTTTGTTATGATCTAATGATATATATCATTAATTATATCTAATTCGTTGAGTTTAATATCTTTGATTTAAGCATGAAATATGCTAAGAGACTCTTATACAGTATTTACATTAATTTTCGTACTTATATTATAAAATAATATGCTAAAAATATGAGTTAATGGAGAATTTATGAACAATCTTATTTTAAAATAGACTTTCTTTCTTTTTTTCATTTTTTTTTTTGTGTGTAAAAGAGAAAATTGGACTCTTTAACTCATTGGATAACTTTAGAGGATAGAATTGAGTAATGCTAAGAAGACAATATTTGAAGACAATATTTTATAAACTAAATTATATGGAGGGTTATGATTAGATTATTACTTAAGCATTATAAATATACTCATTTTCAATCGGTCATATATATTATTTAATTTGTAAATTTTATTTACAAAGTTTGTCTTTCTAACATTACTATCTGAGAAGTACATTAGATTGCTTCGTTTGAATAATTAAACAATGTGGGTAAAGATTTTAAAAGCATTTCGTTTATCATTTACTTATTAATGGAAATGAATTTTCTTCGGATCTCTTTCCACTTAATCCATCTAGTTCGAGATCTTGACAGTTAAAATTTGATCCAATGATTACAAATAGGAAGTCTTCTTTAAAAATGATAATAAATGTAACTGTTAGATTAAATTTCAACAACCTGAATTCCAGATTAGATGGAAAGAGATCCTTGAATTGATTTGGTTTTTGTCGTTTGGTGAAGAAAAAGTAGAGCAACGGTCTCGAGAGCCACGTGGTTTGCGACAAACTGACATGCAAAAAGCAACCCATTAGATTTGAGAAGAGGGTAGCTAGGTTATGCTGGTTTAGTATTATTAAATTTGTTAGGCCTTTGGATTTTATAAATTTGAACAGGCTATTAAAAAAATGAATAGAATTTATTGTTTATGATCAAAATTGTTCATATCACAAATCATTCTATAAAAACAAATGAATGGAATTGGTAAAAATATTACGAACCATCTATATATTTGTTATAATAGATTGACTAAATGATCTAACTTTTAGTTTATTTTTTGCAAAGATGATCTTTACAAAGTGATTCATAATATAAATAATTATGACCATAATCACGAAACAGTTGAATATCAGAGTGCGGAATGAATAAGACTAACAAAATAATAAGAATATTATTAAACTAACTGAGAATGCCGAAACGGCTATAAAACCCCAAGAGACTACATTGTGAATGACTTGATATTCTACGAGCTACAAAGCATCATATATATAGAGAACTAACATAACCCTAATAAGCAAGAAAGCAAAACTCTAATACTAATGGGCTAAGCCCAAATTCAAACAATAAAATAATCCTAAATTCCAACAACCCTCGTCAAACTCATGACTCATGACGGTACACTTCATGAGTTTGCCATGACTCATGACGGTACACTTCATGAGTTTGCCAACAAGCAGATGTGGATGCAAGCTTCGTTAGGTGAACAAAATAATGCAAGCTCCGTTAGGCGGACACGATAAGGCAAGCGAGCGAGCAATTAAGTGAGCAAACGAACAATCTAGGCTTCAATCAACCAGGCCCAACCAATGGCCTCCAAACAAATCATAATAGCCCAACAAATTATGAGCTCCATGCTTTTTTTTCTTTCTTTCCTTTTTTCCTGTTTTCTTTTTCTATTTTTCGGCTTCTGTTTCCTTTTTCCCTTCTTCTATTTGGGCAGTGTTGTCCAGAGAAAACAAATCCGAGTGCAGGTATGGAATCTCAATTTTGGGATTCTTGATGCGATGGGATAGCAGCGAGGATGCGGGTACGATGCGAAGGTAGCGCAGTCAGTGGTGGGTAGATGATTTCACGGGTCTGGTGCGGAGGTGCAGGTGGTGCGGGTCAGATCAAAGGATGTGGATGCAGTGCAGGAAACGGTGTGGTGATGCGGCTTGTGTTGGATTGCAGGTCGGGTTCTACTGTAGAAGATGACAATGACGTGATGCAGCAAACAGATTGGGGCAGCGAAATTTCAGGCAATGGCAGTCGCATGATTGGATGGCTTGGTGGATTCGGACAGCAGATGTGCTAGGTTTCTGGTTGCAGCGGCAGTATGCAGATGGGGTTTGCCGATATGGGTGAGAGTCATCCAGGCAGCCCTGGATGCGGTGATGCAGCGGTGGGGCTGAAGGCTTGGCGCGACTCCGGCTCCAAACTTCAACATATATTTTTTTTTTTAAAACGACAAACAAAGGTTAACCCAAACCAAAAAACAAAAAGTTTCACAGAACGAAACTGGACAAAACAAACAACGGGATAGACAAATTGATACGAACAAAACAGAAGCAGATTAAATCCTGAAGTATCAAACCTGCTCAGATACCAAGTTGAATATCAAAGTGCGGAACGAATAAGACTAACAAAATAATAAGAATATTATTAAACTAACTGAGAATGCCGAAACGGCTACAAAACCCTAAGAGACTACATTGTGAATGACTTCATATATATATAGAGAACTAACCTAACTCTAATAAGTAAGAGAACAAAACCCTAATACTAATGGGCTAAGTCCAAATTCCAATAATAAAATAATCTTAAATTCCAACAGAAACTCTGTAATGTGATTTGATGACGGTTCATGTTGCTTAAAAATGTGCAATTATATTCCTCTAGTTTAGGAGAAAAACCATAGTAGTGTACGCTCCTCTCACAATGTTGCGTTGGTCTTACTCGGTATGAAAGTTTAACAAGTGCATGAAATTTGTATTTTGATATCACTTTACATTATGTTATATTTTATGGGTGAAAAATGACAATGAGTGAGATAACAAGACATGTGGAACACGTCCAAAACTGTTAATATTGCTATTTTACTATATAAACGTCATAATCGAAATTATTATCTCGTTATTATAATTTAAATATCACCTCGTGAACTTAGTTAGTGTTTTGGTTTGGAGGTATTACTCTACATTTGTAAGTAAGAAGTTTTAAATTCAAATTTTATGAATGTTTATACTAATTTATTCTCTCCCATAAAAATATGTCATTGTTTGAAACAAAAAAAACCTATCTCTGGAGAATTCATTCAATTTGATGAGGATTGTTTAATCATCCATCTAAATTAAAAAATTAATTAACAATTCAATTGTAAGGATGCTACTTATTATTACAACTGTACTGTCAATTTGTTCGACACACACTGATGACTAAATTGTTTTTGAATTAAATAATTATTTTCAAATGTCATATATGACACACCCTGATCCAGAGGATCCAGGCGTGCTGGCCGTCACGTGAGCGTGACGTAACCATAAGTGCGACACGGAAGCAAAACAATAACATACATAATAAGGAATTCAAACCAAACTCTAGCAGAACAACCTACTAGAATAACAGGACGAGTTAAGATAAACACATAAATTCAGAGCATAGGTTTCAATGCAGTCAAGTAGGACTGAAATAAAAGTACATCACCCTCAGGTGAGTCCTACATGTCAAGAGTCTGTCAGAAAGCCGGAAAAAGACCTCGAGAGCCACCAACCGCTAACTAGAACCTGGAGGGGCGCAAAACAAAATGAGTGGGTCAGTAAAACCAAAGAGTTTCCAAAACATTTCATTTAAAATAATTCTAACCCCTCACCGTAAAAACCTGTATACTTTCCCAGAAAATAGTATATAAACATATATATATACGCAACATCAAAACTCATATCCATCATCACAACATCTCAGAAATGATATGCCATGCCCAAAATATAATCAGAATGCATCAATATCAATCAGGTGGAACGATAAATCAACCGGAGACACTACAATGGTCCTGTACGGCTGATTCTAAGCTCAACATCCAATCCAACCGGAGTCACCTCGGTGACCTGTACGGTCCAACTCTGCACGTCACTCGGAACTACATATAGTAGTCTGTACGATGACAGGTGTATAAATACGCTCTAGTGCTTCTCTCATCAATCATCAGCGCGCATAACTAAGGTCACCCACCAGTCGGAATCACATCTAGTGATCTGTACGACTAGCATGTCAGAACCCTCACATGGTCTGTACGACATCCACCTACTTGGATCCAAGACGAGCGTGCGGTGTGGTGAATAACAATATAAGCACTAACACCTAAGTGCAGGTTATGAGCTTTCAATGCAATTCATATAAAATAACTCAGATGAATAATAATAAAACTCACATGGGCGTCCACCGCGTCAATTCACATATATAAGTATCAATTATCAACTAGATATCTCAACAATTGCATGCATGGCAAATAAATTCATAGATTTCATAAAAACACATTTTTTGGGAAAAACAGTTGTATATAGGTAATACGAAATCAAAACTGCCCACTCACTGATAAGTCGATGGGTCGTAACCCCCGTGGCGTCCCTGGATGCGCTCGTCCTCGGGATAGGTGTCACCTATATGCGAAACAACTATAAAAACGTTAATTTAAACACATAACCAATAATTCGAAATAACTTCTCATACGATGCTCAATCTGGGTATATGAATATACCACATCGACCTACTCGACGTCCGTGACGTCGAGAAATTTTTATAAAATTTTTTGGAGGTCCCACGCGCCATGACAGGCACGGGGACACGCGCCCCCCACGCGCACCATCTTCAATCTCGGCTCGCCGAACTGGTTTTTCCGGCGGCCGGTTCCGGCCAAACTTTGAATGCTCTGTTCTCCTTCGTTTCTCAACCATTTTCTTCGTATTTTATACCAAAATGAAGCCCCAAACATGTAGAATCACGATAGACTAGTTTAAGGCTCTAAAAATCAAGGAATCTCACCGGGAAAATTCCAAGAAAATCGGCCAAAGTTGAACCACGTGATCCCGACGTCCAAATCTTTCAAACGAAGTACTCCGAGCCTCCTTGGGACCTCACTAAGCTCACTATAGGCTTAGAGTTCCCTAAAACACAACATTTTACGTTTGCATGAACAGTGATCACAAATGGAGGTTCGGGTTTCACGTGATTCCGAGGGTTTCACTTCCTAAAACTAGTACTAATCGACTCAAAATGTCTCAAGGATGAAGATGCTTACCTTGGTTGCCTCGATCCACCGAGTTTGGAAGGTTTTTGGGTGTGTCCGTACATATGGGTGTGTGAGAGAGAGAAAGTCGGGATGGAGGAGAGAGAGAGAGAGCTACGGGTTGGAGAGGGAGAGTGTGAGGGTTTTTGGATGTCCACAATCAATCGACACCATCCATTTGTCTAAATCCTTAATCAACATAACAAAAAAATCAAATTAATAATCCCACTTATCTTATAATTTTCTTCCAACACATATCTAAGGTTAGACCAAATAATGTCACACACCCACGTACCTTAATGCCCGCTAAGGGCAATTCCGTCATTTCACATTCCCGTCAAATGTACCTCCAGAACAGGCTGTGACAATATAAATTTAGGTGATGATAAAAAAAATGATTGATTTTGACTATGACGTTTGTATGATAAAACGATGTCACATTAAGCCGGGAAGAAAGACTTTCGTTCTTAGCGGAGGAGGAAAGTATTATTCATATGGAAATGAGCTTGTGGAATGAGCCCAAGCTTATGGTTGGGAAAGCAATGAGCCACAAATGGTTCCAATTTGCAGCCTTAAGATGTATTTAATGA
Organism: Malus baccata; assembly: GCA_006547085.1. Classification (NCBI taxonomy): domain Eukaryota; kingdom Viridiplantae; phylum Streptophyta; class Magnoliopsida; order Rosales; family Rosaceae; genus Malus; species Malus baccata. The sequence goes on from VIEB01000017.1 coordinate 1,251,897, forward strand.
ACTTGTTTTAATATCAAGTGGTGAACAGACAACTGCTTATCAATAGGAAGACGTTCTTCTTTATAGATAAATTACAATTTGAAATATGCACATAAATATTTATTTGGTAATTTTAATTAGTTAAGTGATGAGATTTCTGAGATTGTGGTTTGCATGTTACAATTCTAATAGAAAGTGTAGGATATTAACACCTTATATAAATTATCCCTTCTAATTTTCCAAAAATATAAAATTCCTTTGTACATACTTTCATTTCTTACTTTGACATAACTTGAATTTTATTAGTTTACTTTCATTTCACAATTGGGCTCCGACCAATTCGGCCTTGTTTCCAATGGGTCAATGGCCCAGCTCGTTGCCTCTGTCATTTTTATTTCATTTTCTCTTTACACCATCACATTTCAAAGAATTCAAAACTTTTCAATTTGAACTTTTTATTCACTCACGTAATTATTAATAATTTTCTTTCGGTAAATGATGTTTGTTGAATTACTCCAAGGTTATTTTTCTTTTTTAAATTTTCATATTTTAAATATTTTTAATATCGAATTTCAATTAACTACCAAAATAAAATCAGGAATGAGATTCATTATTGCCTACATTTGGAATGTTTACTTGCATTATATTACATTAAAAGGGTTGTTGAGTGAGATGGGTTAGGGAATCATGGCCCTTCAAAAGCGAAGTGCATAATATATATGAACCCTCAATTATGCTACATAAATGTATCATGGACCCTAAAAAATTATAAAATCGGACTAAATTATAACATAAGAAACTCAGAGTACTTAAAATTAAACAAGAAGAAATAAAATGGCACTGCCTCTATCCTGGCACTTAGAGTGATATCATCTCACCAACCTGCCAAACTTAAGAAAGAAGGAACATACAAAAACCAACCAAACTAATGACACTCCACAAAGCCACAACAAGAGAGCTAGAGTGGCTAATCCCAACACCAGTTGTTGAGGATGTGGTACTTGCAGGGGTTGTAACTGTAGAGTTACCGCCGGAACCACCGGATGCTGAATTACTGGATGGTGCTGCGGTTGATCCTGAACCTACAGACACAGAAAGCTTCATCCCCATACCGCAATGCCCAATCGTAGCGCAAATGTAGTTATGAGTCCCGGCAGTCTTGAGGAGGATGGTGGTGGCTCCGCTGCTATCACTTGTAATTGAATTTCCCACAGTGCATGTTTTGTAGTCACTAGCAGTCACTTCATCCACCGTGTGTCCACTTCCATAGTTGAAAACTACCATGTAACAAAAATTTAGGAAAAATATACACAATTAGCTAAAACATAACCAAAGTGGGGATGCTTTTGTTTCACTAGATATCTGATACGTTATTAGACCATAATTTTCACGCCTACGTAATTCTCAAACCATACTTTAAAACAAGAATTTTCCTGATCAACTATTTAGATTGAAATCTTGTACGTAATTCTCAAACTGTACTCATTAAACAAGAGCTCCTCTAATAAATGGTCAAGATGGATAGTCTATATATAACTTTCAAATGGCACATCAAAACAAGAATTTATCTTATAGTCTGATAGCATAAACATTTATTTTGAAGCATGTTCATGATAGTATAATTAAAGGGATGTGATATCCACACACTCTATTTTACTTCTCACACACCTTTTGAATTTTCAGCCATTGGATCGAATGAATTGAAGAAGATCAATGGATAGAAATTATTAAGGGGTGTGTGAGAAGTAAAATAAAATGTGTGGATAGCACACCCCTAATTAAAAGGGAATAAGGATTTTTACCTAGGCTGTCACCAACTTTAAAGGTCTTGCCACTAGTCCAAGTGGTATAAT
>VIEB01000017.1:1255461-1304174 GCA_006547085.1 Malus baccata
ATATATATATATATATATTGAAAACCAAAAGCGCACTCACTGGTATATGGAAGGGTCGTAACCCCCGAGTCTTGCTTGACTACGCTCGTCCTCAGGATAGGTCTCACCTCTATGTGAAACAACTATTTAAAAGTTATTTTAAAGCACATAAACAAAACTAGCTAATAACTTCTCATATATTGCTCAATTGGGGTATTTGAATACCACCGTGACCTACTCAACCTTAGGAACATCCCCATATTTTTAGAAAATTTTTCTGACCACTCACTCGCCGTCACGCGCTGGCCAAGGCACGGCCAGACGCGCAGTCCACACGCAAGCACCTGCCTGGCACACTAACGGATTCCCTAACGGCGTTAGGGAATATTCCGTTAAATATTAGAATATGCCATTAAATATACTTGACACCGTTAGAATATTCCGTCAACTTTGACAGAATATTTGTCTTCTTCTCCGGCGAGTCATCGGATTTCGTCGTCGTCACCGTTTGTGTCACCGAAAACTGGAAAATTTTCAAATCTTCATATCTTCTTCATTTCTCAACCAAAATTCACGAAATTTGAGCCAAATTGAAGCTTGAGATGAGAGGAACAAAACCTTACCACTTTTAGGTCTTAAATCCACCGAAAAATTGCCGGAAAAATCCACGATAGTCCGGCCACCTCTGTAACTCACTAACTCGAGCTTCTTGATGTCCAAAATACTTCAAATTTCTTCCCTAAGCTTCGCAAAGACGTTTTAAGGCTCCCTAGCACCCTAAAACTCGATGAAACCTCTGCGATCACGACGGGGTCACTGTGCACCTCATCGGGGTTTTGTATAACTTGAGTTCTACGAGTTCTCACGTCGAACCAAGGATATAAACGAACTCCTGGGCCCACAAGGAACACGAAAACCACCTCCTCGACGTCGATCCGCGCATGAAAAGGTTGGTTGAGGGATGATCCGTACAATTGTATGGAAAATGGATGGAAGCCGAGAAAGAAGGAGGGAGAGAGAGAGTCAATGGGAGAGTGGTATGGGTGCGTGTGTGGCCCAACTTTGGGCTACCAACCAACAAACAAAAGCTTACTTTCAATTGGGTCCAAAAAGTTACGAAAAACATGTCATGGTCCAAATCCTTAGCCCTTTTACACACACACAACCACTAAACGCTTAAGGGCATAAACTTCACGCTATCAAGGATAAAATAATAAGAACATTCGGGACGGGCTGTGATACCCTACCCCCTTAAAAAAATTTCGTTCCCGAAATTCCATACAATAATGTACAACCACTAATAACCATAAAATAAGCGTGGATACATTTCCTTCATACGATCCTCTGCCTCCCAAGTAGCTTCCTCCACTGAGTGATTCCTTCACAAAACTTTAACCAAGTGCACGGTCTTATTCCTCAAGTAGCTTCCTCGCACTACACCGCTCGGTGATCTGATACGGTCCAATGTACCTAAGACTAAACTTACCCTTTTTCCTGAACCGCACTACACCTCTCCACGGAGATAACTTCAAAAATACCCAATCACCAACTTTATACACTCGGTCAGTGGCATGCTTGTCTGCTAGATTCTTCTGTCGATCCTGGGCCGCTTTCAGGTTAGATTTAATTACCTGAATGTTCTGAGTAGTCTCCTCTATAATCTCAGGGCCCACCAAAATTCTTTCACCAACCTTTGACCAACACAAGGGAGTACGACAAGACTTGCCATAAAGTGCCTCAAATTGTGACATACCAATACTCGAATGGTAGCTGTTATTATAAGCAAACTCCATCAAATCTAACCACTGATGCCAGACGTCGCCAAATTGCAATACCAAAGATCTTAGCACATCCTCCAGTGTCTGAATAGTCATCTTAGATTGTCCGTCTGTCTAAGGATGATATGTCGTACTATAAAGTAATCTTGAACCAAAAGCCTCCTGAAATGCTACCCAGAACTTAGAAGTAAATCTAGGATCCCAATCTGAGATAATACTAACCGGAACTCCATGATACTTAACAATCTTCTATATGAACAATTCAGCTAATCGACTTAAAGAATATTTCTCCCTCACAAGAATAAAATGTGCTGACTTAGTAAGCCGATCAACTATCACCCAAATACCGTCATAACCATTTTGTGTACGAGGAAGCTTGTACACAAAATCCATAGTAATATCTTCCCACTTCCATTGTGGAACGGGAAATGGCTGCATCAATCCAAATGGCTTTTTCCTCTCAGCTTTGACCTGTTGACAAATGACACAATTACTCACATACTTAGTAATTTCCCTTTTCATAACCGGCCAATAATAAAATGGTCGAATGGTATGATACATTTTAGTACCTCTAGGATGCATTGCATATGCCATACATGCACTTTATCAAGAATTTCTTTCTTTAGTTCGACATTATTCGGCACATACATTCTTCCTTCTTACATAAGCATACCATCCGATTCTATAAGCCTTAGATCTGCAAGAAGAGGAACATGACAAGTATACAAAGCATTAATTCTCGCTTGAGGATTCTTACTAAGTGCATCTGCCACCGCATTTGCACGACCAAGGTGATAATCAATCGTGCAATCATAATCATTGAGCAACTTTAACCATCTTCATTGTCGAAGATTAAGATCCTTCTGAGTAAAAAGATACTGAAGACTCTTACGATCTATAAAAATCTTACATTTTCACCATAAAGATAATGCCTCCAAATCTTCAAAGCAAAGACGATAGCTGCTAACTTAAGATCATGAGTAGGATAATTCGTTTCATGAGGCTTCAACTGTCTCGAAGCATAAGCAATCACCCTACTATGCTGCATCAACACACATCCCAGACCATTCAAAGAAGCATCACTGTAGATCTCAAAATTACCACTATCATTAGGAAACGTCAAAACAGGTGCATGAGTGAGACAATATTTCAACTGCTGAAAACTCTGCTCACAATTATCATCCCACTCAAACTTAACATCTTTCCTGGTCAACCTCGTCAGTGGTAAAGCAAGAACTAAAAAATCTTTAACAAACCGTCTATAATAACCAGCTAGGCCAAGAAAACTCCATACCTCAATGACGGTTCGTGGTTGCTCATAATTCTCAACAGCTGCTACCTTTTAAGGATCCACCAGAATACCTTGAGTTGATATAACATGTTTGAAAAATGCTACTTAATCTAGCCAAAATTGGCACTTGCTAAACTTGGCATACAACTGGTGTTCCCTCAATTTCTTCAACACCAAAGTAAGATGTCGAACATGCTCTGATTTCAACTTAGAGTACACCAGAATATCATCAATAAAGACAATGACAAACCTGTTTAAATATTGTTGGAATACTCGATTTATCAAATCCATAAAAGCTGCAGGTACATTAGTCAACACGAATGGCATCACAAGAAATTCATAATGACCATATCGAGTCTTAAAAGCCATCTTAGGAACATCCTCACTTTTAATCTTCAATTGATAATAAACAAACCTCAAATCAATCTTAGAAAACACACAGGCGCCTCAAAGCTGATCAAATAAATCATTTATACGCGGTAATGTATAACGTTTTTTAATCGTTATCTGATTTAATTGCCTATCATCAATACATAGCCTCAAAGTCCCGTTTTTCACTCTCACAAATAACACCGGAGCTCCCCAGGGTGAAGTACTAGGCTGAATAAAACCCTTATCAATGAATTCCTGCAACTGAATCTTTAATTCCCTCAATTCAGCATGAGCCATTCGATAAAGAGTTAAAGATATAGGATTTGTACCTGAAAGTAAATCAATAATGAACTCCACATCTCAGTCTAGTGGCAATCCAGGTAAATCATTAGGGAGTACGTCTGGAAAATGCCTGACCACATGAACATTCTCCACATTAGTCGGAGTATTGTCATTCAACACCACATGGGCCAAATATCCCTAACAACCTTTCTTTAACAACCTTTTAGCCCTTATGGCAAAAATAACACCAGTCTCACCCCACTACTCTCGCCCACAAATGTAACCTCAGGAATCCAAGACAATGAAAAGTAACTCACTTCCCATAGCAATCTATATTGGCACAATTATAATGTAACTAATATGTGCCCAAAATCACATCAAAATCCACAATATCTAACATGATGAGATTAGTTGGCATAACTACATCCTCCACTAACACGGGACATCTTGGATATACACAACTAACATAACATATCTCCCCTCTAGGCATAGCAAACTTTAAATCATACCCTAGAGGTGTGGGATGAGGTTGAGTTAACTGAGCGAACGCACACCACAATTAATTAATACTCTAGCAAAATGACCAAGAATATTCAACGTACCCATGATCAAATCAAGATTATTCTGAGCATCCTACAGTGTTATGTGGTGAATACATCCCTAAGCCTGTTGTTAACCTCTACCACCTCTGCTAGTCTGACCACTACGACTTTGCACGTTATGCCCCTGGACTGGCTGATTAGACTGTCTCGATGATCCTGCACTACTAGAAGCAACCTCCACGTGTTGGGATTGTCCACCAGGGTACCATTGTGATCCACTAGCTGAATATGGCGAATATGGCATATAACCTCCAAAATACTGAGGATAACCACTTTGTTAATACGGGTCCTGTGGATATTGATACTGCCCTGCAGAATAAAGAGCTACATCACCCTGGTAGTGATAAGCACCTCCACAACCCGCCTGGGCATAACCACTAGGTCCTAAAACTTGCTGGATCGGCATTAGTGGTGGTAAAGAAGGTTGTTGGGGCCTTTGCTGATTTTGAGGACAATGCATAGCCCTATGCTTCATTTGTCCACAAGTAAAATATCCTCTACTACCCTGCCTGCACTCTTTAAAATGTCGGCTATTACACCTACAACAAAACGGACTACCCGAACCACCAGAAACACCCAAAATCTCTCTGCCTCTGCAAAACGAGGACCTCCAGAAAACCTACCACCACTCATTTTAAAACTTTGAGTCTTACGAGGACCCTCAGATGATTGACCCTTATCTTTATCATATTTCTTCTTCTAGTTATCTTCTTCCTCCTTTCTCTCACTAGGCATATTTTTTGAATCTTTAATCTGCAGTAAAATCTCATAAAACTCCTGGTAAGTAGCACAAGGAGTCATGGTCGCCATAGAACGCTATTTCTTTCGAGTACCCAACCTGAAATGATTAAGCATCTCAACCGGATTAGCAACAACCTCCAGAGCATAGTGAGACAAATCAGTAAACCTCCTGTAATACTTATTAGCTATCATATTTCCTTGCTTTAGGTGCGTGAATTCTTGCTTCTTGCGATCTATATACTCTGGAGGAATGAATCTCTTCTGAAATAACTACTTGAAAATTTCCCAATCAGCAGCTTCCTCTGGTGATAACTGATAAGACTCCCGTCTCCACCAAGATGCAGGTTCCGGACCTAAAAACCAGGTAGTCGTCTCGACCCACCTTTCAGGAGGAAGATTCCCTTGACTCTGCATCACACATAAAATCTTCTCAATATGATTGAGCCACCACTCTGCTCCTTCATGTCATTCATTACCCATGAAATGATTCAACTTCAAATTATACACATCTCCAGAGGTGTCATTTGAGGAAGACGAAGCGAAGACTGAATAGCATTAGCTATAGCTTTCCTTAGCTGAGCAATATTAGGGAAACTAGGCTCAACTGAAGGACGTGGCTCTCTACGAAGTAGCATAGTTCTGACAGAAGACACCAAGATAATTAAAACATTCACAAGATATGCAGGACTGCCAAACCTAGGCTTTGATACCAAACTGACAAACCCCAACCTAATATCGAGGCATGCTGGCCGTCACGTGATGGTGACGTAGCCATGTGCAGAGTGCAAAAGCAATATTAATATAAGGAATGCGAATAAATAAAAACCAACTGACTAAAACACTAGAGGAGATAAAGTGAAAGTGCGATATTAAAGGTGACTACACCCAACCAGAGCGTAGGTAGCCTAAGTGCAGTCCAGCATGACGAATACTAATTACTCAATACCAAAGATGGTCATACATTTGTGATGATCTGTCAGAACCATTGTCAATTCCTCGTGAGCCACCAACGAGTGCTCCTACCTAAAACCTGGAGGGGCGTAAAACAGAAAGTGTGAATGGGCAAAAACAAAGCTTTTCAAAACCATTTCACTATCCAAGTAGTAACCCATTGCTGTAAAACCTGTATAATTCCCAGAAAATAGCATATATGATTATATCCCAAAATCATATTCAAAAATAGCAAATCTACCGAATATACCATGTCATATCTTAGAAAGAAATAAGTAAGCCAAGTGAAATACATTAATATGAAATAGTATGCCAGCTGGAGTCACCTAAAGTGACCTGTACGGTTGGGTCCACAACTCATCAATCAAATTCTTCACACAAGTCGGAACCACCTAAAGTGGTCTATACGATAGGTTGGCACCTGCCTTGGATCCAAGGTGAGCGTGTGGTGTGGGAGGTGAACGATCACGTGACGGCTAGGCCTTGTCCTCGGGCGGAGCACTAACACCAAAGTGCAAATATATTCACTACCATCACTACCATCAATATACTCACTTGAAGCTTACCTGAGCATCCACAGCATCGCGCAACAATATAAATATATAACCATACTAATGCACAATTAAACAGAGAGCATTTGACATGGCATTTCAAAGCATCAAATCATTTAATTAAGTTTTCTAGGAAAATACCAATTATATATATATACTGAAAACCAAAAGCTCACTCACTGGTATGTGGAAGGGTCGTAACCCCCGAGTTTTGCTTGACTGCACTGTCCTCAGGATAGGTCTCACTTATATGTGAAACAACTATTTAAACGTTATTTTAAAGCACATAAACAAAACTAGCTAATAACTTCTAATACATTGCTCAATTGAGGTATTTGAATATACCATCATGACCTACTCAACCTTAGGAACATCCCCATATTTTTATAAAAAATTTCGACCACTCACGTGTTGGCCAAGGCACGGCCATACATGTGGACCACGTGCAAGCACGTGTCTGGCACACTGACGGATTCCCTAATAGCGTTAGGGAATATTTCGTTAAATATACCTGACGCCGTTAGAATATTTCGTCAACTTTGATAGAATATTCGTCTTCTTCTTCGACAAGTCACCGGATTCCATCACTGTCTGTGTCATCGAAAATTTTCAAATTTTCAAATCTTCTTCATTTCTCAACCAATATTCACAAAATTTGAACCAAACTGAAGCTTGAGATGAGAGGAACAAAACCTTACCACTTTTAGGTCTTAAATCCACCGGAAACTCGCTGGAAAAACCCACGATAGTCCGACCACCTTTGCAACTCACTAGCTCGAGCTTCCTGACGTCCAAAATACTTCAAATTTCTTCCCTAAGCTTCGCAAAGACGTTCTAAGGCTCCCTAGCACCCTAAAACTCGATGAAACCTCTGCGATCACAACGGGGTCACTGTGCACCTCATCGGGGTTTTGTATAACTTGAGTTCTACGAGTTTTCACATCGAACCAAGGATATGAATGAACTCCTGGGCTCACAAGGAACACGAAAACCACCTCCTCGACATCGATCCGCGCATGAAAAGGTTGGTTGAGGGATGATCCGTACAATTGTACGGAAAATGGATGGAAGTCGAGAAAGAAGGAGAGAGAGTCAACGGGATAGTGGTATGGGTGTGTGTGTGTGTGGTCCAACTTTGGGCTACCAACCAACAAACAAAAGCTTACTTCTAATTGGGTCCAAAAAGTTAGGAAAAACATGTCATGGTCCAAATCCTTAGCCCGTTTACACACACACAACCACTAAACGCTCAAGGGCATAATCGTCACTTCATGCTATCAAGGATAAAATAATAAGAACATTCGGGACGGGCTGTGACAACATAAAAGATTAAAAAATTGAAAACATTTTTTAAAAAAGCTAATGGGTACAAACTTATTCTATTTTATTTATTTATTTTGGAAATGTTTTGAATTGAAAATTAGTTAGGAGTTTAATAAAGGTGTGAGTATTAAAATTCTAAATCAATTATTAATTTTTATTTTAAAAAAAATTATGTAACTGACACGTAAATTCATTATTACAGTAATGCTAGAGAGTTGGATCAAAATCTTAGAAACTAATAAAGTTTCAGTCAATGAACATTAGTAACTAGGGACCTGATACTAATTTTTCCAAAAAAAATTGTATTACACACTAAGCATAATAAGGGTTATTTCTTTTGTTTTTCTTTTTTCCAAAGCATAGTAATGGTTAACTGAATGTGAGGTTGTATTACATACATATGGAAACTTGTTGTTACTCCAAATTAGTCAGCTTGCATTCCACAAAGAAATATAGGAGAAAAATAACATTAAAAATGAGTGCATAATGACTTTTTAAGAGCCAATAACATTTTCCTAATAGAAATGTGAGCTTTATTCGTTGAGCATTGACATAACACTAGAATGAAACAAGATGGAGGTGATTTCACTTTCATAACCCAGAACGCTAAAGGGCAAGGGAGAGCCGAACCTTTGATTGGCATGGACACATACAAAATTCTCGACATCGAGAGATTTGAGATTGTATGATTAACTTATTGCAATAAGACAAATTTCATTGAGATGAATCAAAGTTCTTACTGACACACCCCGACCGAGATCAAGGCATGCTGGTCGTCACGTGAGAGTGACGTAGCCATGTGCACAGTGCGGAAGCGATAAAAATAAGAAATATACGAATAATCAAAAACCAAATTACTAGAGTGCACTACTAAACAGAGAGTGATAGGAGTTAGTTACAATAGTAAACACTCCTAATCAGAGCATAAAGTCTAGGTGCAGTCCAGTAGGACAAGTACTAGTTATACAGTACTAGGAATGTCCTACTATTATTTAGATAAGTCAGAACCACCGACGTCCTCAAGCCTTCCAACAACAAGCTTACTTAAAACCTGGAGGGGCACAAAACAGAAAACGTGAGTGGGCAAAAACAAATGTTGTACAAAATCATTTTCTTTATCAACATATCTAACTCCTCGCTGTAAAACATGTATAATTTTTCCTAGAATCAGAATATAAGTATATGCATAATATATATATATATATATATATATATTCCCATCCCTACCTAGCACAAGATCTTTTGGGAGCTCACTGACTTTGAGTTCCGTCGGAACTCTGAAGTTAAGCAAGAAGATGGTCAGAGAACTTCCATGATGGGTGACCCACTGGGAAGTTGCTCGTGAGTTCCCAGAAACAAAACCGTGAAGGCGTGGTCGGGGCTCAAAGTGGACGATATCGTGCTACGGTGGTGGAGCAAGCCCGGGAAGTGATCCGTCCCAGGTCGGGGTGTGACAAATGGTATCAGAGCCAATCCCTGGCTGGAAGTGTGCCGACAAGGACTTCGGGCCCCTAAGGGGGGTGGATTGTAACATCCCACATCGCCTAAGGGAGTGATCCTTATATGTATATTCTCATCCCTACCTAGCACGAGGCTTTTTGGGAGCTTATTGACTTCGGGTTCCGTCGGAACTTCGAAGTTAAGCGAGAAGATGGCCATAGCATTCCCATGATAGGTGACCCACTGGGAAGTTGCTCGTGAGTTCCCAGAAACAAAACCGTGAGGGCGTGGTCGGAGCCCAAAGCGGACAATATCGTGTTACGGTGGTGGAGCGGGTCCGGGAAGTGATCCCCCCGGATCGGGATGTGACACTTACAGATTGTCTTCAATGGACACAAGTCTTCAATGGACATAATTACAAAAGTTCAGGGACAAAAGTAAGATGGAAATAAGTTTAGAATCGAAGCTAGAAAATCCCATGAAGTTCAGGGATCAAATTTGAAATTAACTCTAGTTCAAATATAAAGAAAAAAAATTGTCAAAGTGGGTTAATTGTTAATTAGCATGAATAGAAAGTAAACCTTAATAATATTAAATTTAGTTCTGGTTAATATTATTATTCTTGTCCAACAACAAACATGGGTCAAAGTGGGTTTGATCTGTCGGAGATGGGAAGTCACTTTCTTTGAGCAAAACGGTTCACCAAACAAGTTAGTGGAAGCCATCATGGGCATATACTTTCTGTTCATGCATGAGATGAGTCATGACCCAAATAAAACATCTGGGTCCATCTCAGCACGTGCCAAACTTTTTCAGATGTGAAAATTTAGGGTTTGGTTATTTTGGTTTTGGTAATGGTTGTTTGAGGTTATTTGGTTCCACCAAGGTCTAAAATATCGATATTATCCTGATATTTTCATCGAAATTCTCGTGTTTTTGGACTACCGATATTTCCGATATCATCGATATTTTAGACGTTGATAGGAACTCTATGTGGTACTAAGTCACTCATGTATCTTACCATGCAATGTATAAAATGTAAAATATTGTACTAATTCATTATATATAAATGATTATGGTGTGTTTAAACTTCTTTCATTAATTACTACATATTTTTCACAATCACAATGTTTGCCAGCTCGCTATATAATCAATTTAAATAAGTTAAATCCATCATGCAATGCATTTCCTTCCAATTTTTTTGTAATAAACTAATAGATAATTGACTAAATAAACATCCTGCAAAGTTTCAATAAATTTTTTTAAGTTTTTCTTACAATTTCCTTGGTTTTTATTCAATTTTTATCGATATTGATAATATCCCGATATTTCCATCGAAATTTCTGTGTTTTTGGACTCTCGATATTTCCGATATCATCGATATTTTAGACCTTGGTTTCACCAACTACATTTGAAAGGAAATCTGGCTAGTAAGCTCAATTGCTTCTTTTTTTTTTCTTTTTCTTTTTTTGGAAAGGTAAGCTGAATTGCTTAGGGAACAGAATTATGATACTAATCAAGTTTTGAGAGAGAAAAACGCAAAGAATTAGGATTAAGATAGATTAATTGTCCGATTCCGTCAACATAATGTAATTGGAAGGAAAAAAAATTATGAATACATTGTTCGAAGCCACAAAAAACATTTGAGCTTACATGCGTACAAGTTTTGGTGATTAGTGGTTCCACGTATTCGTAGTTTTACTTTTAAATCTTATGCTCGATGTCTATGAAAAATTGAATCTTGGGATTTTTCTCAAACTTGCAGAGCAAAAACTTTAAATTTTCTTCGGAGTTATTGAGAATTGGTGCACTTGTAATATTGGCGAAGCCTTTTTATTGTTTCTAGAGTTGTACTTTAAACCGCAACTAGTTGATTCGCAAAAGATAGTATATGCAGTCCCCTTGGAATAGTTACACATATCAACTCCTTTATGAATGAGGTGTGATATCCACACACCCCTTTAGTTTTCGGCCGTCGGATCGGATGAGTTGAAGAAGATCAACGGACATAAATTAACAAGGGGTGTGGGAGAAGTAAAAAGGGGTGTGCGGATAGCACACCCCTTATGAATAATGTATTTACACGGTAATAATTCATAATCAAAACCTTTTAGTTTCTTAATCATCATTTCTAAAAAAACATTCGATTGTAGATTGCTTAATCATCCAAATATATCCAATAAATAGACGGTTTATCATAAAAATATTGCTTGGTGCCTACACTATCAATTTATTCCATACATTGAATAACAAAACAATCTCCGTTTCGAATAATTTTTTGTAGGAGCAATCTTCAAATAAAAATTAAGAAATTGAATGGTTTTGATTATCAAATTTGTATCCTAAATAAAATGACATTATTCACAATAGGTAGAGATGTATCCACCCTATGAGGAGGTGGATGCAAGGAATATCTATTTATACTTTCAGCATGCTGTAAGAAATGGACTAGAAGTGGACAAGTTCCAAAACAAATCCAGAAAATTCTCCAATCCCATAATGCATGTACCTAATCCTTTGGTAAAATCTCAACGTCAAAAGCATTCAGTCCCTTTTCTGGTTGTGTTTTTCTTTTCAATTGAAGACACATTATTCACTCTAATAATGTAGGGAAAGATTACAAAGTTTCTTTCTATAGGTTAGATGTTCTTTTGGGCGTTCATCGGCATGAGTCGAGTGATACTTCTTTTCCCAAGTCGACATAATGTCAAGTTTGTAGTTCCTTGTGTCATAAATTAGAAAAACGAAAACAATTGAAACTTGATTAGGTTACCATTTATTTCTTTAAAATGAAGACTATATGTCACATGTACAAGAAATAAGGATCTCAAAAATGTATGTTTAACCTAAAGTTTTGGACTATTAGGTGACAAGATACATATCAAGACACTAAAACGTTTTATAGTATAAATAGCTCAATCTATCCAAACTTGTAGCTTGCGTACATAAGCAGCCTCTAGCCTTCCAGCAACCTTGTACAAGTACTCGAGCGACGGACCCAAAGACGGTGAAAGTCTCAGCGAGTACGCAGGGAAAGTACGAGTGAACATATAAATATGTTCCCACAAACGAGAGGGAGGTGGAGAGATTTTTTAAGCACTATGATGGTACTCCAAAGCACAGATTTTTGTTTAACAAAAATGCTTGAATAAAGCTACATGCAGAAGCTATTAGTAAGGTCTGCATTCTTATATCATGCCTCAATATTATTGGAAGTTAGTTGCCAAAAATGTGACGACCTCCATTCAACTTTGGGCCGATGGGTCATGTAAAAATACCAGAGTTTACCTTCAATTTATGTAATTAAACTTCTGGATGAAAACATGAGCAACTTACAGCCAATATCTATTTCGAGGTAGTTTAAACGATGCAGGAGTTACTGCAGAAATCGGGAACCGAATGCACATTCGAGTAAAGCAACTAATGCTCCAAGTCACCCAAAGACCTAATTGCCCACTAACAAAGTCTTTATAACAAAGCACATAACTAGCTACATTAGTTTCAAACAAGCAGAACATGATTTAAAGAGAGGACATACCTACACAAATATGATATGAAGATAATGCAGAAATTTCACCGTGCCAGCAAAATTCAGTTTGTATCATCGACATTTGACAACTGTGTTCACTTCCTCGACACTAGAATTCAATTCGGTAGATTTATCACCCAACTCTAAACTTTCTGTTTTTGGTACTTTAACAAATTGTTTACCGCATGCCACACGAATTCGTCTTCCCATAAGCAGCTGCAGGAAAAGAAGTTTCCAAGGGGAAAATTACCTTCCTGTGGGAAGCAGAAAGAGCTGCCTCAGCCTCGGTCTTGGTTTTGAAGCCCACAAATCCATATGTGGACCTTCGCAGGTTATTTTGGAATACAATTTCTGCTGTAACAACATTATAATCCTCTGAATCGAAGAGCTCCTTGAGATCTTTAGACCTTGCTTCATATGGCAAATTTTCCACATACAAATTGAAAGTTATTGGCTTGGGTTGCGAAGAAGGGGGATGAATCTTCATCTTTTTCGGCCTGGCATAAGCCATCTTTATGACACGACCCTCCATTTCCTGTAAGGCATTTCAAAATAAGAGAAAATCATTTACTAGACAATATGATAAGGAAGCCGCATAAGTATCATACATTTAGTGCATCAAAATATAAAGGAAAAGGCCAACGTATCAAAAGGTTGTACCCAGTGCACAAGGCTTCCGCTTTACGCAGGGTCTGGGAGAGGTGAATGTCGGCTAGCCTTACCCCCATTTATGGAGAGGCTGCTCCCAAGTCTCGAACCCGAGACCTACCGCTCATGGACGAAGTGCACAAGGCCAACGTATCAACTTGGAAAAAAATTACTCGTTAACCCAAATGTTACATTGATTCTTGAACTTCAAAATGAGACACTTAACCCTTTAAACTATACTCTGTATGTTTGGTCCTTTAACATTACTGAAGGGAGTACTCACTCAGTGGCATATGGAAAACTTATTCAAGGGAATAGAAATTATGATCTCATTCTCAAATATTGAGAAAACGGTGGCAGCACTACTTCCATTGACTTCTTCCCTCTCCCTTTCCCTAAAACATCTTCTAATCTTCACCACCCTATCACTCCATTCAAACATATATCTCTTCTCATGTCCTTAAAACTTCATGTTAAATCCTCTCTTGCTTTCTCCTGTTTTCAAAATTTGCCACTTTGTGACTCTCCTACAACCAAAAAGTCTCGGTACAAGAAGAGGAACAAACCCAGTGGATGAGGAAACCTTCACAACCTCCACAAATAATAAAAACTAAAATGTGCACAGTAGAAGTACAATATACCATAGTTCCAGCTCAATCCCTTGTTATTTGATGTTGGAGTAGCTCTGCAGGTTGAACACAAATTGAAGGTATGTTCAACAAAGGTAAGAAGATCACAAACCAATGGAAGAAGGTAAAGAAGTAAGTGTGTGATAGGGTATGATGCTAAATAATGATGCCATGAGAAAGGATGTCTTGGCATGAATTGATGACGATGATGATGGAGTTAACTGGTTTCTAGAGGTGTTGGACGCCTCTAAGAGATTGTCATTATATTTATGCTCTCTCGGTGACTGAATGCATGACTTTTATCATCTACAAATGAAGAGATGAAACAGTAGACCTCCCTTCTAGGAATAAGATAACAAATTATGCCCTTAAATTAGTACTCATGTGCCACCTCCAATTAGATGAATGACTGCATTCCCAGATAAAGGGCCTAATACGGAGGTTAAACTTAAAGTCGAAGGGATACCAGTGAATTTCACCAATAAATTCAGCTCCAAAGTACAGGCACAGGAAAAGTGCACACAAATATACATGAAACAAAGAACTAAAATTCTCTTCTTATATTTTTAGAGAGCAACGAATTTCCAATACGAACGAAACAAACACAAAATTGTAGTCAAGTATAATAGTAGAACGCTACCTCTCATACAGCGAAAAACTATAAAATTCCCAAATTTCATTTGACTTTCCCAACTAGTAGTCTTTCTAACTGACCAAACCAAGCATAAAACCAAACTTACAACAACACAAGCATTCACATAAGATAACAGAACACGATATACTTACAGACGATTCGAGATTATCCAAGTTAACCAAAATAGTACTTGGATCTCATAGTGTTATTAGTAGTCCCAAGTAATCTAATTAAGACTAGAGTCGAAGGTGATGCATTTAGTAATTGCATATACTTGAGAATAAGAGTTGATCGAGGTGGTGAATGCTTGTAGTAATAATTCGAAACAATGCTTTGGAATCTAGATGGGAAATACAGAAATGGATGGTGTATATGCTCATGTTGTAAATCATAAGTGTGGAGGTAGGAGGTAGGTTGTGTGTTGGTTTGACTGCACCATGTAGCAATGGTACATGGATGGTCATGCTTGGTTAATCCGCGTTAGGAGACCATACTATCTGTGGATCGTGCTTGGTTAATCCGCGTTGGGTGATCCTTATATCCTAGGTATGGCCATACACATTTAGGGGTGGTCGTGCTTTGTTAATCCGCATTGGGTGATCACATCTCAATAGTTGTAGGAGTGACTCTACTAGGTTAATCCGCATTGGGGGGTCAGAAAGTTCTTGATGTTTATGGTTGCTCGAGGCTTAAAAAATTGCCAGAAGACTAGGCCATGTTAAGAGTTTGGAACGGCTTGATGCGAACTGCCTATAACTGAATTGCCTTCTTTATCTGGTGCACTTGAGTCTAAGTAAATGCAATATTTTGGAAGGAGGAATTCCAAATGATATCGGCTGCCTCTCCTCATTAGGGTACTTGGATCTAAGGGAAAATTATTTTTCTAGCTTACCCATGAGTATTTGTCAACTTTCCAAACTTGAATACCTTGGTGTGTCTAGTTGCAAGAGTCTTCCAACATTAATCGGAGAGCTTCCTTCTACAATATCCTGTGTTGAAGCTTACAATTGCGATGCATTGGAATCAGCTTGTGTAGACATGATTATTCTTTTTGCTAACTGTTTCAAGCAGGTGGAGAAGCAAGTTTGCACGAGTACGAGATTTCCTGGTTTAGGATGCAAGTTTTTAGTTCCTGGAAGTCAAATTCCAGAGTGCTTCAATCACAAAAGTGTGGGATTTTCAATCAGTGTAGAGCTACATCCAGGGTGGTCTACTGATCACAAGTTAAAGGGATTTGCGGTGTGTGGGGTCTTCGGATTTAAGCAAATGGATATAAGTGATATAAAACTGATCATCAATGGAAAAGCATGTTTAATGGCACAGGAGGGACACGATATTTTTTTGAGAGGCCACCTTTTTTTCTTCTTCCTTCCACGGCATGAATTCTTTACTGGCAATGAGTGGCAGAATGTCAGTGAGCTTGGATTTTCATTTGAGCGGTTCGTACCAATAGAGGATAGTGTGGGGTGTGTTTACTATACGAGGAAGATGTAGAGGCGGTTATGTGAGTACCCAATCATCAGGGTGCGTTTAGTATACTTGATGATTGCGGTGTGTGAGGCAGAGGTGTGTTAGAATTTTTGAAGGGGACTTGGAATTCCTTGATAGGCATTTGCAACAGCTCCATAATTTGTAAAATTGCATACAAGGTACAAATGGGACTGTTTTTAAAAAAAATTATTACTTCTTATAGGTTCCAGAGTTAGGGGTTTTTGGCTGTATACAAGATCAAGGCTAGGCTGCATATCCCTCTTGACAGTTTGTATTTTCCTTCTTTTTCAAATAAAGATACCTCGTTGTCACTTTTTATGACAATGCTGGAGTGAGATTAATTTTGTGGTTTTAACGAAAAAAGAAAAAAAAAGAAAAACGAATCTTGCAGGAATTTGATTCCCCCATCTTTCTTGCCAATGTTGGAAATACTGTTGAACCTGCAAGGACAAATTCTTGCAAGGGTGAATGAAAAAACAAGACTTATCGGACCTTGGTGAAGGAGCCACAATGTAAGTAGGCTTCTATATGGACGATATGAATCATTTGGGCCAATTCAAATATTAGGCTGGAAATCGACAGTGGTTTGGTTGTGGAAGTAAAGTTTTCGTCGCGACTAAGAATGAGCATTTTTTTTAATTCCACATGGTGAGGCAACGTTTGATTTCTGGAAAGCTTATTCAGTTCCAAGTTGGTTAATGTATGACACACGTCACGGATAACTGAATGTTGATGGTGTAGCTTTGGAGAATATCCACTCTCAGTCTTCGATTTGCATTTGAAGCATACAAACTGAATAGTGGAAGTGCAGAAGTGTGGTTTCCGTATGGTATGCGAGGAAGATGCGGAAGCGCTTTTATGCAAACAGATTTGGCTTGGATGCAGAGCGATCAGCTGGAAGATGCATCTCCTGGTTCATGAGATCACGACAGGACTGACGCCAGATATCAGCATAATAGCTTAAGAAGTCGCAATCGTTAGCAGCATTGTAGAGAAGCAACGACATTCAGCGGTAGGACTTCTTAAGAGGTTTTGGAAATCCTTTTGATGGGGGTGAATGTTGAATTGTGGCCAAGTGGCCATCACCTTTCCTAATAAACAAACCAAAAGAAAAAAAAAGTGAAAGGCATCATGATTATGTTTGTTGAAAAGAAAAAAAGAAAAGTCATGATGATGTTTGTAAAGTAATCATTATGTCTTTACTTTGGTTTTGTTTATTAGTTGTTTTAGGATGGATGAATGTTAATATACGGAAGTGAGGAAGAAAGAGGGAGGAGGGTGCACCATTTTTTGTTTTAGTAGTCCATCTTTGAGAGAGCAAAGAGAGCTGCAGAGAGCAGAAAAGAAGAAGAAGGTGCTCTTCTTTTTGGTTAGCAATTATCCATCATAGTTATTGTTGTAATAGCTTTGAGCTACATGTATAGAGAAGAAATTATTCATTATATTTCTTTCTCTATTTGTTTCTGTGGTGTGTGAGAGCTATTGGGTGTATTGGGTTATTTGGGTTGTGAGATTGCCAACACTTTGTAAACTCCCATTTGGTTGATAGTGGATTATTGGGTGAGCTCCTACTGCTCCGAGGACGTACTCCAGTTACACTGATTGTTGAGGAACCTCGTTAAAATCTTGGTGTCTTTAATATTTTGTTCTTGCATTTTCATTTGATATATTTCCTGTGGGTTATCAAGAGTTGGTTCCATAAGGTTTGGTGCTATCCTAGCACAACAATTGGTATCAGAGCACTGGTTGCTCTTGGGTACTGTCTAGTTGCCAAAGATGTCAGACGGGCAAGATGAGAATCCTTTTGGAAGCAGCTCCGGGTTTGCAAGAACTACGGTGCAAAATGCAAAGTTCGAAGTGGAAAAGTTTGATGGCACAAACAACTTCAGGATGTGGCAATGTGAGGCCAAAGATGTGTTGGCTCAACAAGATCTACTTGCCGCTTTGGGAGAGAAGCCAGAAGCTATGTCGAAGCCGGAATGGGAGAAATTAAATTTGTGGGCTTGCTCTTCAATTCGGTTGTGCCTTGCAAAAACTCATAAGTATTTTGTGATGCGGGAGACGGTAGCAAGTGTGTTGTGGCAAAAAATGGAAGACAAGTATATGACGAAGAGTGTAGAGAACCGGCTACACTTGAAGAAAAAGCTCTACCGCTTCCAATACAAAGAAGGTACAAAAATGATTAGACACCTTGATGCTTTTAATAAGTTGATTGCCGACTTGTTAAATTTAGATGAGGATATTAAGGATGAAGATAAGGCCTTAATATTGTTGAATTCCTTGCCGGACTCTTATGAGCATTTTGTTACCACTATTATGCATGGTAAAGAAACTGTGATGAATGTGCCTTTTGTCGTAATAAGGGCAATAGGAAGAAAGATTGTCCTAAATTGAAGACCAAAGGCAAAGAAAGTTCTGAAGCTAATGTTGCTGAGGTTGAAACAGATTTTTCTGATTTTGCTTTAACCACTTCCTCATCATTTGATTGTGCTACTAAGTGGGTGTTGGATACGGGTTGTACTCATCATATGACTCCTCACAAGGATTGGTTTTCAAGCTTGAAAGAGTTTGATGGTGGCGTTGTGTTGATGGGAGATGACAATCCTTGCACAACAAAAGGGATTGGTACAGTTTGTTTGAAGTTGCATGATGGCATGGTTAAAGAGTTGACAGGTGTTCGGTATGTACCGAATTTGAAGAAAAATCTTATTTCTTTGGGTACTTTGGAATCTAAGGGTTTCAGGTTTCATTCAGATAGACATACATTGAAAGTTACTTATGGTGCACTTGTTGTGATGAAAGCTCATAAATGTGGCCATTTGTATTTATTGCAGGGAAGCACTGTGACAAGTGAAGCATCTGTAGTCTCTGAAAATATGGGCACATCTGATTCAGATACTACTAGATTGTGGCATATGAGATTAGGCCATGTTGGTGAGAAAGCTCTACAAGGGCTTGTGAAACAAGGTCTTTTAAAAGGTGCCACGACTTGTAAGCTTGATTTCTACGAGCATTGTGTATTGGGGAAGCAAACTAGAGTGAAGTTTGGTACTGCTGTACATCAGACGAAGGGCATTCTTGATTATGTGCATTCGGATGTTTGGGGTCCTACAAAGACTCCCTCTTTGAGTGGTAGACATTGGTTCATGACCTTTGTTGATGATTATTCAAGAAGGTCTTGGGTCTACACTATGAAGCACAAGAGTGAGGTGTTAAGCATTTTCTTGGGTTGGAAGAAAATGATTGAGAACCAGACTGGGAGAAAGATTAAGATTTTGAGATCGGATAATGGTGGTGAATACACATCCGATCCTTTCTTTAAAGTTTGCAAAGAGGAAGGAATTGTGAGACATTTCAGTGTTCGGGGAACTCCACAACAAAATGGAGTTGCAGAAAGATTGAATCGAACCTTGCTTGAGAAGGTTAGATGTATGTTGTCTCAATCGGGTTTAAGTAAGTCATTTTGGGCAGAGGCAGTTAATTATGCATGTCACATCATCAACCGGTTACCCTCAGCTGCTGTTCAGGGTAAGACACCAATGGAGGTATGGACTGGAAAACCTTCTTCTGATTATGATCATATTCGTATTTTTGGTTCACCTGCTTATTTTCATGTGACTGAAAATAAACTTGATCCTAGAGCCAAAAAGGCTATCTTTCTTGGTTTTAGTAGTGGTGTCAAAGGTTACAGGTTGTGGTGCCCAGAGATGAAAAAACTTGTAATCAGCAGAGATGTGACATTTGATGAAGAAAGTATGTACAAAGTCTCTGAGAAGAATGTGAAAGATGTCCAACAGGTGGAGCTTGAGAAAGTTGCTTCTGGTACTTCAAATCCTATTTCCACTGATGTCGAAGCCACTACAAGTGAAGAAGTTGGAGACCATGAGGATGTTGAAGAAGTTGAACTTGAAGATTCTATTCAAGTTGAAGAGGAAGTTTCACCTCAAAAGTCTATTGCCAAGAACAGAGGAAAAAGACAAATTACCAAGCCAGCTCGGTATAGTGATTATGTTGCTTTTGCTCTTCCTATTATCACTAAAGAGATTCCATCCAATTTTGAGGAAGCTATTGAGAGTGAGGAGAAGAATAGGTGGTGCAATGCCATGGGTGATGAGATGAATTCTCTCTTGAAGAACAAGACTTGGGAGTTAGCTAAATTGCCTAAGTGCAAGAAAGCTATCGGTTGCAAATGGGTGTATGCCAAGAATGAAGATGCTGATGAGAAAAGCAATGTGAGATTCAAAGCAAGATTAGTTGCTAAAGGGTATGCACAAAAGGAGGGCATTGACTACAATGAAATATTTTCTCCGGTTGTGAAACACTCCTCAATTCGTATTATGTTAGCTCTTGTTGCACAATATGATCTTGAGCTTGTGCAACTTGATGTGAAGACGGCTTTCCTACATGGTGATTTGAATGAAGAGATTTATATGTGTCAACCGGATGGGTATATAGTGAAAGGGAAGGAGAATTTGTTTTGCAAATTGAAGAAATCACTTTATGGCTTGAAGCAATCTCCAAGGCAATGGTATTTGAGGTTTGATAGATTTATAAGAGGCCAAAATTATTCTAGAAGTCAATATGATCATTGTGTGCACTTCAAGAAGTTGCAAGATGGGTCTTTCATTTATTTGTTGATATATGTTGATGATATGTTGATTGCCTCAAAGAATGTTGAAGAGATTGAAAAATTGAAGAAGCAAATGAAGAATGAGTTTGAGATGAAGGATCTTGGTGAAGCGAAAAAGATCCTTGGCATGGAGATCACTAGAGATAGAGAGAAGGGTTTGGTCAGTTTGAATCAGAGACAATACCTTGAGAAGTTGATTTGGAAGTTTGGAGTTCATGATTCAACCAAATCGGTTAGTACCCATTTGGCTCCTCATTTTAAATTGAGTTCTCTACAGTGTCCTAAAAATGATAAAGAGAAGCTGCAAATGAAAAATATACCATATGCAAATTTGGTTGGTAGTTTGATATATGCTCTAGACCGGATATTGCTCATGCAGTTGGCATGGTGAGTCGATATATGCATAATCCAGGTAAAGAGCACTGGCAAGCAGCTAAGTGGATATTGAGATATCTCCATGGTACTCGAGATGTTGGTTTATGCTTTGAGAGGGATGACTCTGGTATTGGTCATTTTGCAGTTGGTTATGTTGATTCAGATTATGCAGGTGATCTGGATGGAAGGAAGTCTACTACAGGCTATGTGTTTACTATGGCTAAAGGACCAGTTTGTTGGAGGTCCATTTTGCAGTCGTCTGCTGCCTTGTCTACTACAGAGGCTGAATATATGGTAGTTGCTGAAGCTATAAAGGAGGCCATTTAGATACATGGGCTGATTAGAGATTTGGGGGTTGATCAGAAGCAGGTGGAGGTACATTGTGATAGTCAGAGTGCCATTTATTTGGCTAAGTATCAGGTTCATCATGCGAGGACCAAGCACATAGATATGCGTTATCACTTTGTTCGTGAAATTGTTGGTGAAGGGGAAATCATTCTCCAGAAGATTCCTACTAAAGACAACCCCGCTGATATGTTGACTAAGGTTGTTGGTGTAGCCAAGTTTGTTCACTGTTTGAACTTGGCTCACATTTTGCCTATATAAAGAAGGCGTTAAACAGTAGGAGTTTTAAAGCATTTGGCTCGGCATGAGTTGTTCTCTTGCTAGTGTTTGGGAGTGATTTTTTGGGTCAATTGTGTTGGTTGGCTTATCATGGCGTTTTTGAAACTTGGCCAAGGTGGAGATTGTTGAATTGTGGCCAAGTGGCCATCACCTTTCCTAATAAACAAACCAAAAGAAAAAAAAAGTGAAAGGCATCATGATTATGTTTGTTGAAAAGAAAAAAAGAAAAGTCATGATGATGCTTGTAAAGTAATCATTATGTCTTTACTTTGGTTTTGTTTATTAGTTGTTTTAGAATGGATGAATGTTAATATACGGAAGTGAGAAAGAAAGAGGGAGGAGGGTGCACCATTTTCTATTTTAGAAGTCCATCTTTGAGAGAGCAAAGAGAGCTACAGAGAGCAGAAAAGAAGAAGAAGGTGCTTTTCTTTTTGGTTAGCAATCATCCATCATAGTTATTGTTGTAATAGCTTTGAGCTACATGTATAGAGAAGAAATTATTCATTATATTTATTTCTCTATTTGTTTCTGTGGTGTGTGAGAGCTATTGGGTGTATTGGGTTATTTGGGTTGTGAGATTGCCAACACTTTGTAAACTCCCATTTGGTTGATAGTGGATTATTGGGTGAGCTCCTACTGCTTCGAGGACGTACTCCAGTTACACTGACTATTGAGGAACCTCGTTAAAATCTTGGTGTCTTTAATATTTTGTTCTTGCATTTTCATTTGATATATTTCCTGTGGGTTATCAAGAGTTGGTTCCATAAGGTTTGGTGTTATCCTAGCACAACAGTGAATTGAAGACCTGTGTTGATTGCCTCCATCAGCATTGATTTGGAATTAATATGTGTCTGACTTTTGCTACAATCTTCTTCACATTTTACGCTCAAGATTTGAACTTTGAAAACTCGATTCCCACTTCATCAAAAGCACTAATTTTGTTAAACTTTGTAAAATTCTTTTGGACCACGAAAGTGATGAGAAAGTGAATCAGCTCACTTGGATTAAAACGTGTTCAACCTCGAGTGGGCCGACTTGGAAATGAACGACTTCCTCGACTTGAATGGGGATGAGAAATCTAGGTCCAAACATTGCCCCCTATTCTCAAGAGCCTTAGTCTAAAAGCCAAGTGGTTATGAGAATGAAAATACCTCTTGTTTGGATGTTGAATTGAACACCACCCCGCCAAAGGGTGAGTCATCCGAGCACATGAATACATGTTCAAACAAGTGCATGATCACATTTTTAGAGCGTCAATAAAAACTCCATGTAAAAATGTCAAAGTGGCGGACGTATCTCAACTTTTGTTCAAGAAGGAAAAATAGGGTCAAGTAAGCCAATTGGTATTACTTTAGTCTAAAGAAATGTTTGGAATTGGCACTGTAGAAATGAATAGTGTTTCAATCTGAATTTTAGATTAATTACAACCATGCCATTGATCTTTCTGTTGGTTTTGGGTCAACAACTCAGCCCTCAGCCAGGCCCAAATGTGTTGGTTTTGGCTGGGAAGCCCGACCCTCAGTGAGGTCCTAATTATTTAATTACATTTTTGCCCATCTAAGATTACAGTTCGATGGTGGGGATGGTCTATTACGAAGGCAATTTTGTCCTCTCCGTTTTGGGCGAGATAGGAGGTCACCAAGTAGGTATCATTTTCTTCCTCCTCCCACACCTTCCTTTTCTTCTTTTTTCCTTTTCTTTTCTGCCATTAGGCAGGTTTCTTTTTTTTCATAATCATATTATATATATATTCCAGGGTATTACATTCGACCCCCATTAAAATAAATCTTGTCCTCAAGATTTCTACCCTCGAATAACGAAAAGGGAATTTGAGCTAATTCCACCATTTCATTTATAGTGAATAAAATCAAAACCTCAGTCTACGATTTTATTCCAGCCCAAGAAATAAATACTTCCACGAAGTAATCATCTATACTCAGGTTTCCTTCCACACGCATTAGTAGAATAAATATCGGAAATTTTAGCCATACACATTGGCAAAAATAATATCAATCATCAAACCATAATCTTCAGGGCCTAAATAAATACTAGATTATCAACCACATCTACCGTTGGTTAGATAAATACTAGCATCATAATTACAATCATTGGTAAACTACTTACCATAATTGCCATATTCATCATTAGCAAAACAGTTATCATAAATTCCCAACTGTAACCATCATTGGCCAAATAAATATCAAAATTTCAAGCCATAATCATCAGTGGCTAAATAAATATCACAATTTCAAGCCAAACCATTAGAATTGGCAAATCAAATATTAGGAATTCCAACCAAAATCATTGAAGTGTCCAAGCACAATTATTGGTAAAACCACTTACCATCATTGACTATACGCAACCGTTACCATGATTATTCATATATGTATCTCAAAATCACCATGGAAATTACACCAAAATCACAATGCATATCATATATGTATCTCATATATATATATATATATATGGTTTAGGGTTTAGGGAGAATCATGGTAACGGTTGCGTATAGCCAATGATGGTAAGTGGTTTTACCAATAATTGTGATTTTGGTGTAATTTCCATGGTGATCATGGTAACGGTTGCGTATAACCATGAATATATGAGATATATATATCACATGAATGCCAATTCATTCACCAAAATTATGAAATAATGCAATCACAATGCATATCACATGAATGCCACTTCATTCACGAAAATTATGAACTAATGCAACATAATGCATATCATAATTCACACCAACAAGAACTCAAGAATGTTGCATAATATGAAGCAGCATCATTCGCTATGATACCAATTTGTAACATTGAAAATTTAATTCGGAAGCCAAATACTAAGGTAGGCCACAACAAAATAATGGTTAATTATTATTCTAACTAACCACACTAAAAAAAAAATCATTTTGTTTAGTTTATGGCTGCATCTAACATCATGGTTAGACTGCCTATGTACCCTCACAAAGATTAAGCCATTCATAGTTCACCTTAATCTTCTAGAACAATATACTAAAATTTTATCATGAACCAACGGTCGGATCTTCGCCATTCATGAATTTTATTGGCGGTCTACGTTTATTTTACGAGCTTACAAATCCAATTCGGGAAGATCAGTACGTTGGATTCCCGACCTATAAGTTTCTATGATCCTCAAATATTACGCATTATAATGTATCAAAGTTTTGTGACGATCCATCGATCGGATTGTCGATTCATATATTAACCAAGCAACGTATCGTAATAAATTTAGGTTCAAACGATTAACCTACGTTATACGAACATCAAAACTGAATTCAGGACATCGAATTTAGCCTAAAATTAGCATTGACGGCCTTCTGGCCACGCACTGCTGCACACGTCGCAGTGGGTGGCGGTCTGCCCCTCCAACGTGCCCAAAAATTCAACTAATTCTAAAAATTCTCAAAATTTATAGACATGTAGATCTCAATGAGTACAACAAGTTTCATACATGTGGCCAAGTCCAAATTTGGCCTGGAAAAGCTCTAATTTGCCTCAAAACTCACCGGAAACCTAGAAAAGGGTGGCCCTTGATTCGCCACCTCCGGTGCTCTGCCACCCCAACCAAGACTTGGGAAATGTTCCTTGGTTTACAAGGTGTTGACCCATGGTGGTGGCTTCAGAATGGGACGGATAGTCGCCGTGGGTGCCTTCGAACTCGCCGGAGAAGACGACGAGAGTCCGTTGTGAAACCTCGACCATAGCCGTCCAACTTGGGTGGGAATGGAAGCTGGGACGACAAGGAATTGATTGGTGGTGGTGGTGTCGCCCAACCTATGGGAAAACCGACTGAAAGTCGTCAAGAAAGTGGTGGAATGGGTCGGGTATGGTGGGTTGCACAGGTAGACGGGATGGGGCTTTGGGTTGGGTGCTCTGCACCTCCCTCCCTTCCCTCCTTTCCCTTCTTCCCATTGGCCTAACCTCTTCCTCTCCCCTCTCCCGATTTTTCTGCCTCCTCATTTTCTTCCTTCTCCCACACCTTCATTTTCTTCCTTCTCCCACACCTTCATTTTCTTCCTTTTCCTTTTCTTTTCTGCCATTAGGCATGCTTTTTCTTTTCTTTACATAATCATATATATACATAATTTTGTTTTTCCAGGGTATTACAGTAGCTTAGATTTTTGAATTGTTTAATATGTTAGGTTCACTTTTGATGGACAGGGAGATAGAGAGAGAGAGAGAGAGACAGATGGACAGGGAGATAGAGAGAGAGAGATGGAGAGAGAGAGAGAGAGAGAGAGAGAGAGAGGAGAAAGCATGGTTGTGTGCATTTTTTGGGGTTAATTAATGGGTTAGTGCACAGGGTCAGTGAGTAGAGTGACAGAGGGATGTATAGGAGGGTATGGGTTTTCAGTTTTTTCCTTTGATTCAACAAGTTATGCATTGTTTGAAAATCATTGTTTATTGTTTTGTTTTCCGTTTGCTTTGTTAAAATCATAATTCGAATTTTTTGGTTTCACTATGCTCATTTCTGTGCTTCTTCATAATTTCCTGGTGTTTGCTTCTCATCCCTCTGTTGGTAAACTTTTTTTCCCATTTCTTGGTTCCTTATGTATTCCTTGGTACAAATTTGTCTAATTTTTGGCTGTGTGATGATCCTTGCAGGTGAACTATATGAATGTGTTTTTGAAACATAGAGCTTCAACCACTCGAATCTGCAATTCATAGCAGTAGGTTCATCCTCACCCTTTAACTATTATCTGCTTAAAGCGAAACATTTTAATTATGGCCTTGGTTGCTTGACATTTTTAGGTATATAATTAGCTATACTATTGTTTTAGTTTCTTCAGTTTGATGTAATGTTTTTGATTGAACCGATCGTTCTGTATAGCAATTAAATTTTGACTCTTTTGTGCAATTTAGTTGAAAATTGTTGGTTTTGATTTGGCTTGATCTTTCTGTTGCTGAGAGATTGAATGGAAGTTGTTGTTTTGATTTCGGTACTTTTCAGGAATTGCATGCTTAGTAATCAGTAATCGTCTGGCTTTATTGGGTAAGGAGATAAAGCAATTAAATTTCAAAATTTGGATTTACAGTTCGTATTTTGAGCCATCGTTGGAGTTATTTTTCATAAGATTTGGTGATCTTCTAGAGTAAAAATAAATTTTATATTATGAGGTTAATGTTACTTACGTAGGTTTATATTGCAACTCACAATTTTGCATACAGTGCTATGTCGTGTTTGTTTTAGAAAATGGTGGCGAACATCTTGAAAGCTTTGTACTTCTGAACATTGATGAAGCACGGAGTTGATTGGTCCAAGTAAATTATATGTTAAAACAGGATTCTAGAGGTGATACCTGAAGCTTTGATTTGTTATTAAATGATTGCATTACCGTTCCAGGGTACGGCTTCCTTTGTCGTGGCTGAAGCTGCACATGAGTTTGAGCACCGTGATCTTCACTGGTATGGTTATTTTTGTGTCTATGCTCTATCATAGTGACACTGGAATTGCTGACTTGGGAATATGCATTTGTTGCAAGGGAAACATCCTTTTAAGTCGAAATGATTCTGTTACAATGCAGTTCACTCTTGAGGGAAAACAGATGTTTATTCAAACATTTGGATTGGTAGTATCAATAATCGATTCCAGTCTTTCAAGAATCAGTACTGGTAAATTATTTGATTGAACTTTGTAATGTGTTCGATATGGTAGAGGATACACGCTTTGCGTTTTTATCATTCGAATGATGTTTTTCTAATTCTTAGAGCTTCTTTTGCATGCTTCTATACTGGTAGGACTTTTGTTTCTTCATCTCTAGGTGATCCAATCTGCACCAGATTATTTGAGGATTCCATAAGGGAAACTTTATTGCGTATATGTTCATGATTCATATTTCATATCATCTGACAAATGGTTTTAGCAGTAGTTGTACTTATTATGATGTATTTTTGGCCTTGAAGGAGGAGGAACGAGATTGGGTCTGGAGGAGAGAGAGGGGGGGATGAAAGAGAGGTGGAGAGAGAAAGACTGGTCGGAGTGTGCTTGGAGTAGTGTTGTGGGTTTTGGAGAGAGAGGGGAGGTGTGAGACAGTGAGAGGGAGGGGTTCTTCGGTGGGGAAAGAGAGATGACGAAGTAAAGCCATTGCTGTTAAGCTTTGTTGTGTCTGTGAAGTCTCGAGTTTCAAATTGGGGGAGGGTGTGTGTTGGGGTTTTGGATAAGCAAAAGTCCTCCGATGTCAAGTGGGAGACTGACAGCGGAGGTGATTTGGAAGAAAAAAAAGTTGCTATAGCAATGTGATTTAGGTCGGACAATTTTTCGTAATTTAGATAAATGTAATAATTATTTCTTTTTTTCTTGAACTAGGGGTGAATTTAAAAAATCGAAAAAAAAAAATTAAAACCAACTATAGGATTGAATCGAAATAAAAACCGAATTGAACTAGAAAATTGGACCAAACTGAAGCCTTTTAAAACCACGTTGTTTTGCAAGTTTTGGCATTAGTCCTGTGCATAAACCCAAAATTAATAAACGTTTTCATCTAATGGCCCGTGATAAGCTCAAAATTATTTTATTACACTCTTCTTTTCATTTCATTTTATTTTTGTTTGGATCAATATATAACTTTGGGTTTAGAAGAGAGAAAGCCCAAAAAAGTTCAATAAGAAGAGTTTCTGCCTGAAGCCCAGCACCAAGCCCAAATATCCACTTCGAGACAATATGGTGATTCCTCATTAAATGCAAAGATTAGGTGCTTATAAAGGAAGTGACAACCGATTGAAATCCACCAACTCTCGACCCAAAAGTACTTTATGAATGGCATAGCATGTAAAATACTGATAGTTCCCTACCCTCCAAATTGCCTTCGGGCAAGGACAGAAGCAACACAAGTCAAGTTAATTCATCTATAAAAGGAGGAAGAGGGCCCATAGACAAGGATACTCAACCAATCAAACAAACAGACATACAACCTATCTTTCAGCCAAACAAATATCTAGAAAGTTGTGCTTTGTCCAGACTCTGCACCCTTTTAGCCTTAGATTTCCTTAGAAAGACATCTTTTGTCTCTCTGCTACATTTTTCTAAATGTTGTAGTATTGATCTCCCATGTATAAACTCTTTTCCAGTCATCCCCTTTAGCATTCAATCTTTTTGTAACTGTTAAGAGAAGAAACCGCAAGATGTTTAACCTTGCCCGACAATGTGAAATCTTGTCCGACTCTCTTCGTTATGTCTTTCAATTAATAGATCTAGTGTTATAATGCATTCCTCAGTTTCTATTCAAGTTGTTTCCAGTCTTTTGATGACTCAAACCCCCATCAGTTCTCAGATCTGGTTCATTAATGGTTTTATCGTCATAAGAAGATTGAAATGAATTAAATTGATGACTTGATTAGATTTGGACCCTCACCCGTTAAACATATAAGATAATTGAAAGTCATTGATCTCAAGGCATAGAAAAGAACTTAATGTAGATTTAACCCATCTACAACAATCCCTTGATAAACAAGAAGTCAGAAATAACTTGGGGCGCAAGTAATCGGCTTAAAACACACTTGTTCTACATCTGCCATACAAAGATGGCAGTGGCATGCTTAAGTACTTAGTTGATTTTGATTGCAAGCCTCAAGGCCTACACCTAAGACCCCACAAAGGCACTTTTCAAAACTAACTTTGTTTTCCTATTGTCGTATTGAGACAAGCAGGAGCCCGACAATCAACCAAAGTGCCAACTCCTCGTGGAGCTGTGTGCTCGAGCCAGGAACGCCCACCAGCTAAATTTATTGCCCGAACAATTTTATTAAACTATTATTTTATCATTTTCTTTCTTTCTTTTCTGAATCTCTCAACTCTTGTTCAAGTAGGAGTATGTGTACCTAATTTTAAGGAGGATTACGAAATGACATTATGTGCGGGGAGTTCCAAGTGAATAGTCAGCACTAAAGTCAGCAGTCGGTTGCAGGCGAAGCTCTCGGCTCTATTTGGTTAAAGTATTCCAACGTCGTTTATGATGATTCAGATTGCTTCCTAGAGATATTGATTAATATTGCAAGTCTTTCTTTGTTTTTTTAATTCAACCCAACAACCTCAATACACCTAATTATCAATGTTTTTAAATAAACTATTATTTCAAGTCGGCAGGAAGATGCCTGCAGCTTGAGAGGATCCTCTGTCTGGTCCTCTGTCTGTTCTGCATCTTCATTGACACAATTAAATTCAGTGGTTGTTAACCATCTGCTAATTTTTCATATCTGAAGAGTGAAGGGCAAGCAATTGAAAGTTCCCCCTGTTCAAATTGCCAAGAAACCAGGTTATACTCGTCCCTAACCATATATACTTTTGGGGGTTTTTCCATATCTATCTTACAAACTTTTCCATAGCTGTATGTTTTGCTATATTGCTCTAATTAATTTTACTGCTGTTAGTGTATTCTTATAGTGCCTACATAGAACAAATTCAGAATTGTATAAAGGCGAAAATGAGAACATGAAAACTACATTTAACGTGAGTCACTCAATTTGAGCTACGTTCGCAGGTTGGTAGCTAGTTCTATGGAGTAAGCCCAGTAGGGACATTCACTTTACAAGAAGAAGGTAAACAAATTCAAGCACACAAATGTTTATTATTCTCACACTAGCTCTTAATTTCGTGTTCAACAAATACCTTGACAGCTCCTTAAAAGTTCGATCTATATTGCATAGAACTTAGGATAACAAGGGGTAGCAATATGAATTAAAACCGAATGAAAATATATTGATCTAGGAGATTGATCCAAGGAAGTAAGCCTGAACTTCAGTCTTTTCCATCTACTTAAAATTGATTTCAGTATCTAGTTTTTATCTACTAAAAATTGATTTCAGTTTCTAGTTTTTAGGTTCATGTTGTCACAACCTTTCCTCCACCACTCTTTAATCCTCCTGTCTTCCATGTATTTCCTTTATATATCTAACAAAAAATAAAAACTAAAATCAGAATGGTTAAAAACAATATCGTAGTTGTTCAAACGCTGTCTGGTGCACTATAAATATGATGACTTCCAATAAGAAACCGAGTAAGTTCCTCCTGTCTTTATATCTCTCATTAAGTCGCAAAGAATCCAACTGCTACCCATTTGTTTTAACTTTTAAGCATAAAAACATAGTTAGTTCAGTGGTTGTACCTCAACGGTCAGTACAATTAACTCCCGAAATCTTTCTCTCACATGACATTTTTCTTTACTTTTCCAAATCCTAGCTATTTTTTGCTCTTTTGTTTCTAATTAATAAATTTTGTTATTGATGTTGTACTGTTAAAGAGGCACTAATGTCTAACATGATCATGTATGTTCTTAAAGCATATATTTATCCTTTGCAGTTTAGAATTGGCAATAACCAAAATGCTAACATTTATACATTAATGTATCTGTGTGTGGTCTTTGCAGTGTATTCCGAACAAGATGAAGCCAAGACACAAAAAGCAATAAAAAGGGAGAAAGCAACCGATGTTTGGCCACTTTGTAGTGTATTTGTAAAGTTTCATTCATATTTTGTGTTTTCTATGCAGTAGAGAAACCACACAACAAAAAGAACTTCTCGTCTACTGTACATCCAAGAACCTAGTCTTAAAATGATGGTGAATCCTTTCGGGAGTACTGTGGCGATGAGCATGGGAGGAACCTGTATACCTTTTCCTACTTCAACTCCACAATGGAAATATGATGTCTTCTGGAGTTTTAGAGGTGATGACGCCCGCAAGGGTTTCACTGCTTCCTGCACATATCCCCACCATTCAAGTCCTTCATGGAAACCTGAAGTCTTTTTAAGTTTTAGAGGTGATTACACTCGGAAGCGTTTCAGAGTTTCCCGTGCATTTTTCTCCCCTTCAACTCCTCAATGGAAATATGATGTATTTTTGAGTTTTAGAGGTGAAGACTCTAGAAAGGGATTCACAGACCACTTATACACTGCACTGGAAAGTCATGGAATAATAACTTTTAGGGATGACCCTAAACTTCAAAAAGGGGAATCTATTTCTCCCGGACTTGTTACTGCAATTGAAGAATCAAGATTTGCACTCATTGTTCTCTCGGAAAGTTATGCAACGTCATCATGGTGCTTGGACGAACTTTTACATATTCTTAAATGCATGGAAGCAAGAGAAGCAGTGCTACCAATTTTTTATAATGTTGATCCCTCTAATGTAAGAAAGCAAACAGATTGTTTTGCAGAAGCCTTCAATAAACATGAAAAAGACAGGGTAGACGAAAAGAAGGTGCGAAGTTGGAGATATGCTTTGGCGAAAGTGGCAAATTTCTCTGGGTGGGATTCGAGGGACTGGTAATGTTTTGATTTTTCTCGCAACCACGTCCTTATTTAATGACGCGCGCGCGCACCTGCACCCACACCCACACACCCACACACACCTATACCCATAGTGTGACTTCTGTTTGAAGAATAGAAATATATCACAAATTACAATGAACGTAGCTATAAATGCCATTAAAAGAATTCCATCTATAGTTGTATACTACTTATACAACGCACAACATACATGTTGAGAATGAATTCCACATTAATGAGATGAGGGACTTTGCATGGGCTTATAAGTAAGTTGAGCTACTCTCGATATTGCCAATTGGTTTATGGTGGAATCTCAATTTTTTCTTCATGGTATCAGAGCATGTTGTCCCAATGTGAAATCAAATAGCCACACGCGCTCCACGCAACCCGGTTGTGTTGTCCACGTGTTAGGCTTAAAAATTTGTCACATGGGAGGGAGTGTGTTAAGAATGAATCTCACATTAATAGATCTCACGTTGATGGGAGGGTTAACCTTGTTAGAAAATATTTGTATTTTGGTTTATATGAATGTTTGGTTTTTTGGGCTTAGCCCGTTAGCATTAGGGTTTCGGTTTCTTACCTTTTAGGGTTAGGGTTAGTTTATTATAAATAGCATGTTGTTATTCAGTTGAGGACAAGTTAGCCACAATGTAGTCTCTTAGGGTTTTGTAGCCGTTTCGGCATTCTCAATTTGTTTAATAATATTCTTATTATTTGTTAATCTTGTTTGTTACATACTTTGATATTCTTATTATTTGTTAGTCTTGTTCGTTACGTACTCTGATATTCAGCTTGGTATAAGAGCATGTTTAATCCTTCGGGATTTAATCTGCTTCGGGTTGGTATCTGTTTGCTTGTTTTCGTTGTCGTTTGTGTTCAAATTATTAGTTGGTATTGATTGTTTGCAAGAAGAAAAAAATTGTTCGTTTGTTTTTTGTCCCGTGACTCTGCTTCTGCACCTTTGAACGCCGCAGCCTGCAGGAGTATCCACAAGTCTGTATTGCTGCAAAGGAGAAAAGAGGAAAAAGTAGAATGGAATGAAAAAAGAAGGAAAAAAAGGGGAGTAAAAAAAAAAAAGGAAGAAACAAGAAAAAATTGGTTGCTTGTTTAAGGCCCATGCAGGCAAAGGGAAAAAAAATTTGGTTGGATTTTTTATTTGTTTGTTCGGAAATCGGCATTGGTATTGGTATTAGTATTGGTAATGACATTGGCATCGGTATTGGTATTGGTATTGGCATCAGCATCGGCATTGGAATTTGGAGGATTGCATCTACATATGCTTGTTGGCAAACTCATGTCGTGTACCGCCATGAGTTTGATGCGAGGGGGGGATGTTGGAAAATATTTGTATTTTGGTTTATTTGAATGTTTGATTTTCTAAGCTTAGCCTGTTAGCATTAGGGTTTCGGTTTCTTACCTTTTAGGGTTAGGGTTAGTTTATTATAAATAGCATGCTTGTTATTCAGTTGAGGACAAGTTAGCCACAATGTAGTCTCTTAGGGTTTTGTAGCTGTTTCGGCATTCTCAGTTTGTTTAAAAATATTCTTATTATTTGTTAGTCTTGTTCATTGCCCACTCTGATATTCAACTAACCTTGCATGTGCTTATAAGTAAGCTGGGCTACTCTTGATATTGCCCATTAGTTTTATGATAAAACCTCAATTTTCTTCAATATTTAGGTGTGCGATTATTGTGTTTTGGCTTGACTCAATGCAAAAAATAGTGAAAACATTTCGGAACTAATATATCTAACTCTATTCTTTTCCATAGGTCTGAAGCAAAGCTTGTCAAAGATATTGTTCAAGTGGTATGGAAAAAGTTGCGCCCAACATTATTATGTCATGTGAGCAACTTTGTTGCAATCGATTCAAGGTCGAAGCCAATTATTGATTTGTGTTTAGATGCAACGGTGAATCATGGTTGCTTTATTGGGATATGGGGGATGGGCGGTATTGGTAAGACAACTATTGCAAGAGTTGTGTACGAGAGAATCTCTCATGAGTTTGAGTTCCAAATATTTCTAGCTGATGTTAGAAGTAATGTCGAAAAAGGTGGTCTACCTCACCTGCAAAAGCAACTTCTTTGTAAAATCGGCATGGAAAAGATTGACATATGGGAGGTTCATGAAGGAGCAGCAATGATACGCAGGTTTCTACGTGGCAAAAAGGTTCTTTTAGTTCTTGATGATGTGAATCATTTGCATCAATTAGAATATTTGGCTGGAAATCAAGAGTGGTTTGGATTGGGGAGCAGAGTTCTCATTACATCAAGAGATGAGCATTTGTTATTTAAACACGGAGTGGAGAGACGGTTTGAGGTTGAAGGACTCAATAACGATGACTCTCTTCAACTTTTTAGCTGGAATGCCTTTAAGAAAGATTGCCCTGAACCAAGTTTTGTTCATTTGTCAAATCGTGTGGCCAATTATGCCAAAGGTCTTCCACTAGCTCTTAAAGTCTTGGGATCTTTTCTGCACGGAAGAGGTTTAACAGCATGGAAAAGTGTGTTGGATAAACTAGGCAAAATTTGTAATTCAGAAGTTTTTGAGACACTTAAAATAAGTTACGATGGTTTAGATGACAATGAGAAGAAAATTTTTCTAGACATCGCATGTTTCTTTAGTGGAGAGGCCAAAGATCAAGTAAGAGAGGTACTTGAAGCTAGCGGTTTTAATGCACATATTGGAATAGATGTCCTTGTTGAGAAATCTCTCTTAACTGTTAATTCAGTCGGTGAGCTATCGATGCATGATTTACTCCAAGAAATGGGTCGAGAAATTGTTCGTCGAGAATCTCCTGATGATCCAGGCAAGCGTAGCAGGTTGTGGCGTAGAGATGACATCAATCGTGTCCTGAGCGAAAATACAGTAAGAGGCTTTTATTACAATGATAAATTTGATTGCTAGTTGCTATTATGTCTTGTGTACAACATGGTGTTGTACTAGTTACTGCTTTCCTTATGTTATGACTTAGAATACATTCATGTTGACTAGGGAACAGAAACAATTGAATGTATAATCATGGACCCAGATGAGCAAGGAGCAGTCCAAGTGAATGCTAAATCCTTTTCAATGATGAAAAAACTGAGATACCTCAAGCTATATGATACGACCCTCTCTAACGAGCTTGAGTATCTTCCCAATAGTTTGCGGTTCCTTGTATGGCACAACTTTCCTCTAAAAACTTTGCCATCATCTTTCTGTCCAGAGCATCTAGTGGAACTTCGCATGATCTTTAGTCGCCTTGAACATCTTTGGAAGGGAATAAAGGTACTTTTCTCACTCATTGATTTTTATTACCTACATTAATATTATGCGAAGCTAATTTTGCTATGTTTTCACTTGATAACAGCATTCATACAATTTGAAAATCCTTGAACTTTCTAACTCTCCAAATCTTGTGGAAACCCCCGACTTCAGAGGTATGCCAAATCTTGAGCGTCTGATTCTTGAATTTTGCAACCTGTATGAAGTTGACCAATCCGTGGGAACGCTTGAAAGACTTAAGGTTATGAACTTGAGTGGTTGCCAAAACCTTGCGCGTCTTCCAAGAAGTGTATCTGGCTTAAAGTCTCTGGAAGATCTTGATGTTTCTTTTTGCTTGAGGCTTGAAAAGTTGCCAGAAGGCTTGGGCCATGTTGAGAGTTTGGAACGGCTTGATGTGCGTGAAACTGCTATAACTGAACCAACTTCTTCCATTGGTCTTTTGAGAAACATGAAGGAATTATATTTCGGCAGATATCAAAAAAGAAGTCCAAGTCGCGCACATTTGCGGTTGCCTTCTTTATCTGGTTTGCAATCTTTAACGCACTTGAGTCTAAGTAACTGCAATCTTTTGGAAGGAGGAATTCCAAATGATATCGGCTGCCTCTCCTCATTAAGGTATTTGGATCTAAGTGAAAATCCTCTTTCTAGCTTACCCATGAGTATTTGTCAACTTTCCAAACTTGAATACCTTGGAGTGTCTGGTTGCGACAGTCTTCAAACATTAATCCCAGAGCTTCCTTCTACAATATCCTGTGTTGAAGCTTACAATTGCGAGGCACTGGAATCAGCTCGTGTAGACGTGATTAAACTTTTTGCTAACTGTTTCAAGCGGGTGGAGATGCAAGTTTGCACGAGTACGCATCGTCCTGGTTTAGGATGCTTGTTTGTAGTTCCTGGAAGTGAAATTCCGGAGTGTTTCAACCACAGAAGTGTGGGATTGTCAATCAGCGTCACGCTACATCCAGGGTGGTCTACTGATCAGAAGTTAAAGGGATTTGCGGTGTGTGGGATCTTCGGGAGGATGCATCGTTATTTAAATGTCCTCAAACTCAGCATCAATGGAAAAGCATGTTTAATGGCCCAGCAGAGAACCGATCTTTTAAGGAGAGACCACCTTTTGTTCTTCTTCCTTCCACGGCATGAATTCTTTACCGGCAATGAGTGGCAGAATATCAGTGAACTTGAATTTTCGTTTGAGCATAAGCACAAACCAATGCGGGAAGAGATGATATCTGGGATTGGGATGTGTTTAGTGTACGAGGAAGATGTAGAAGCGGTTATTTGAGGCGAGGGTTTGTTAGAATTCGTGAAGGGATCTTGAATTCCTTGATAGCCATTTGCAGCAGCTTGATAATTTTTTTTGCAATTTTACGGCAATTTGGTCAACAGAGGTTGTTCACATATGTCGAGGAAACTTATTTATCATTGTGTTTTTCTGGTCTGCAGCCAAATAAATGGGTCCAACGGTTTGTTGGGGGAAATATTATTACAACATTGCTTTTCAATTTGAGTAATATTAGGGAGACTAGATTTGCAAACTAAATGATGTGTCACCAATAGAAAATAGATATGTTTAATAATCTAGTCATCAACTTCCATATCATTTAGTTTTCAAAACTTAGTTCTCCTAGCATTACTCTTTCAGTTTTCACCTAATTAATGGGGAGTTTGAATGGAAATAAAGACATTTATTAGGTGTTGATCTCATGAAATTTGTCTTTTTTTTTAAATGATATTGTCTACACTAAAGGGGTGAGAGAGTAGGCTAAACCTCATAATGAGCTAGCAATAATGTGGTTCAAATTCACCTTTGTTGAGAATCGAATTTAATACCTCTTACTTACAAATAAAGATGAATACCGCTAGACTCTAGTACTAAATGACATGAAATTATAGTCTTCCTAATATTAAGCTAATAGACTGCTTATTGTCCCCTTCTAATAAACATGATTGACACAATTCTAGAGCATCTTCTAGAATTGTATAACTGTCAAAAGTGAGTGATTGTTCATCGATCCTATTAGCTTGCGTTATACTGTTTACAAAGTGAGTTCTAAAAAAAAAAAAAATTGTTAGCAGATTAAGCCCGTTGATGAGCCATCTTGTGAAACCCAATCAGGCCTTTGTACCTAGGAGATTAGTTAGTTGGGTCAATCAGTAGTGGTGGAATTGCCCACACCACAGAAGCAGAATGAGAAACTGCTCAGCTAGCATAGTTCGCCGCACACGAAAGCAGCAAAGGAAGAGCGAGCGGGGCTACGTACAACACAGAGAATGAACACGAAGGCTTCAGCCCTGTGGCATTGGGTTCACTTGCATATCTATCGCCCCCTCAATCGTTTTAAAGCGCGTCCTCCTATAATGCTTGGCCCCTTTATTCATGAAAGAAAGTGAGTCAAATTCGTTATTCTCTTCTCTGCTAGATTAGCCTCATGCCATGCCGTAACCCATGCTTCAATTTGGTCAAGGCATTGGCATTGTTAACCAAAGATTGAACCAAACTGAGTTTTATTGCGTCAAACTTACGCTATTCCAACCGCATATGAACGCTAATTGGTAGCTTTGCTGACTGCATGGTATATATTGGAATGGAAGATGTCACTGATTGAATCAGAGTAGCTCTCCCAGCGAAAGATAAACATACAGCCTTCCAAGCAACAAGCCTTTTTTGGCTTTTCTCAATAATATCCTTGTAGTGGACTTGTGACTCGAGAATAGATGAGGGGCACCCCAAGGGAGTTACTTATTCAAAGAAGAACTACAAACATTACTTATCTTATGGGCAAGACCAGCACCAATATTAGGAGAGCAAAATATGTTGGACTTTTCAAAACAAACTTGTTGATGCACAAAACCAATCCAAACAAACTCGCTTTTACTTCCCCCATAAGCAAAGGTATGCCAAGAGCAATTATCTTACTAGGACCAAGAGAGGGAAATACGCCAGGGAGTGAACAAATATTCCCATTAACAGATTCCTCAATGAATAAAAAACTAACAACTAAGTTATTGATAGCATCCTTATCATGAAGCCAAGTCCCATAAACCTTTTTAATTTTCTATCGATGGATCGAACTATCAATTCTGGGGGCTTCATTCCCCTTTTCTTTATTAAGCTATCCACATAAGTCTCAATCTTTCATGTTCTTCTACTTATGGCTACTTGTAGCATTTATCTGTACATTGTTATAAGACATGGATCCATCGTCTTTCTATATGCAAATTCAGTACTTCGTAATTTCATGCAGAGCCTTCGCTTCTCCACATGGACACCTTCGATGCCTCACAACTACTTTGACTTTGTAACTTGCAGCTGATCCCAAACCCTTTTCTTTACTTGGATAAGGGACTTGCCTATTTAAGGAATGAATAGGATGGAAATAGGGATCTCATCAGGTCTGTGCTTGCCACTAGATATCATCTGAATGGACACTTTCTGGTAATAGAAACCTCATTTCAACCCCTTCTCCCGATGGGCACTACCTCCGGTGGGAAAAGATACCTATAGGACCATTCCGGCAGTTTTTCAAGCCTCCCTTCACTCCTTTGGCTCCTTTTGATGCATCTGATCAAGACAAAGCTCGAAACGTCTAGGTATCGGGTTGATCTTAATCACATTGGGATGGTATAAGGGAACAAGATGGACTCGGTTAGGTCACCCCCGAGTCCTTTTTTTAGAAGTTCAAATGGCTTCTAGTATGGATGTGGCTTGGCTTCGCCTGACTTTCAAGATCATCTCAATCCCCTCTCCCTAATGGTATGGTCGAGCAATCTCCTGCTGGTTGAGTGTGAAACCTTCCGCTTGCAGAGATCGAAGGCAGGATTATAAACTGTTTTACAAGCTTTGGGTTAGGATTGTTCTCTCGAGACCATAGTGGGAAATCCTTAACGACAACATTTTGTGTAAACATGAGCTTATGAAGCAAACGAAGTGAGGTGGAAGTGAAGCGAAGTGAAGTAGGCAATCTTTGCCACTGTTGACTTGAACCAGCGTCCAAATATGGAGCGTTGCCTTAGCGGCAAACCCAGTTTAGAAAACAAAGCCAAACAGAGGCATCCTACCTTTCGTCACCCTTACAGACCCTACATTTGTGAAATGACGGAATGATACAAGGGATCCCCCGACTAGTCAGGGAGACGGGGACTGGCAAAATGGATGGTTTGTAATCATCCCCTCCCACGGCAAGCATGATGAGGAGCACCACTTTCAGTACAAAGCAGTGGATGAGGTGCCACTCTTTCGTTTCAGTCGCGTTGACAACAAAAGGGTGTGTGGCTGTGTTCCGTCAAGCCATCGAGATGAGTGTGCCTCTTTGACAGAGTCCCCTTATCTTGCGTAGTGATTCCTGAATCTCTTGCCACCGAAGTAAGTCAAAGGAAGGTTCCGCTCCTTCATTCTTTTTTATTTATTTATTAATTGCACAAGATCTACTTCGCAACCTCACGGTTGTATTCACGAGGTTGCGCACTAGAGGTTACGGAGTCAATTGTCATATAAATTGAATCCATCAGAATTCTCGTCTTGTATAAGACTTTCGCCTCCGCTTCGTGGAATGTCACCACCATCGGCATCAGTATCTTCTGACCCGTCTTCTTTTTGAATTCTATTATGACTCTTGATAGAAGGGCAGCGAGATGAATCCTCTTGGATTCTCTCGTACCATAAACTGGGTATGAAAATGAAATTTTCAACTGTCATCTGCTACATAAACACTAAGACTTGGGACTTGGGGAAATTACAATAAAAATTACAAATAAATAAAATCTATTCACACACACACACACATTACGTGTGGTTGTCGTCTAGTACTACACTAGTGACATGTCAAACTCACAATTGGTAAACTTCTCCATCCATTAGTCCTATCGCTTTAGTTTGTGGTTTTAGAAATTCATCATAAACGCAAACAATTTCACAACTGTATGTAATTGCTGCATCCCTAGAAATACCAGTTTTAATATTAGGGAGATTAGATTTGCAAACTAAATGATGTGTCACCAATAGAAAATAGATATGTTTAATAATCTAGTCATCAACTTCCATATCATTTAGTTTTCAAAACTTAGTTCTCCTAGCATTACTCTTTCAGTTTTCACCTAATTAATGGGGAGTTTGAATGGAAATAAAGACATTTATTAGGTGTTGATCTCATGAAATTTGTCTTTTTTTTTAAATGATATTGTCTACACTTAAGG
The DNA here is from genome assembly GCA_006547085.1 of Malus baccata. Taxonomy (NCBI): domain Eukaryota; kingdom Viridiplantae; phylum Streptophyta; class Magnoliopsida; order Rosales; family Rosaceae; genus Malus; species Malus baccata. The sequence goes on from VIEB01000017.1 coordinate 1,296,067, forward strand.
GGTGAGAGAGTAGGCTAAACCTCATAATGAGCTAGCAATAATGTGGTTCAAATTCACCTTTGTTGAGAATCGAATTTAATACCTCTCACTTACAAATAAAGATGAATACCGCTAGACTCTAGTACTAAATGACATGAAATTATAGTCTTCCTAATATTAAGCTAATAGACTGCTTATTGTCCCCTTCTAATAAACATGATTGACACAATTCTAGAGCATCTTCTAGAATTGTATAACTGTCAAAAGTGAGTGATTGTTCATCGATCCTATTAGCTTGCGTTATACTGTTTACAAAGTGAGTTCTAAAAAAAAAAAAAATTTTTAGCAGATTAAGCCCGTTGATGAGCCATCTTGTGAAACCCAATCAGGCCTTTGTACCTAGGAGATTAGTTAGTTGGGTCAATCAGTAGTGGTGGAATTGCCCACACCACAGAAGCAGAATGAGAAACTGCTCAGCTAGCATAGTTCGCCGCACACGAAAGCAGCAAAGGAAGAGCGAGCGGGGCTACGTACAACACAGAGAATGAACACGAAGGCTTCAGCCCTGTGGCATTGGGTTCACTTGCATATCTATCGCCCCCTCAATCGTTTTAAAGCGCGTCCTCCTATAATGCTTGGCCCCTTTATTCATGAAAGAAAGTGAGTCAAATTCGTTATTCTCTTCTCTGCTAGATTAGCCTCATGCCATGCCGTAACCCATGCTTCAATTTGGTCAAGGCATTGGCATTGTTAACCAAAGATTGAACCAAACTGAGTTTTATTGCGTCAAACTTACGCTATTCCAACCGCATATGAACGCTAATTGGTAGCTTTGCTGACTGCATGGTATATATTGGAATGGAAGATGTCACTGATTGAATCAGAGTAGCTCTCCCAGCGAAAGATAAACATACAGCCTTCCAAGCAACAAGCCTTTTTTGGCTTTTCTCAATAATATCCTTGTAGTGGACTTGTGACTCGAGAATAGATGAGGGGCACCCCAAGGGAGTTACTTATTCAAAGAAGAACTACAAACATTACTTATCTTATGGGCAAGACCAGCACCAATATTAGGAGAGCAAAATATGTTGGACTTTTCAAAACAAACTTGTTGATGCACAAAACCAATCCAAACAAACTCGCTTTTACTTCCCCCATAAGCAAAGGTATGCCAAGAGCAATTATCTTACTAGGACCAAGAGAGGGAAATACGCCAGGGAGTGAACAAATATTCCCATTAACAGATTCCTCAATGAATAAAAAACTAACAAGTAAGTTATTGATAGCATCCTTATCATGAAGCCAAGTCCCATAAACCTTTTTAATTTTCTATCGATGGATCGAACTATCAATTCTGGGGGCTTCATTCCCCTTTTCTTTATTAAGCTATCCACATAAGTCTCAATCTTTCATGTTCTTCTACTTATGGCTACTTGTAGCATTTATCTGTACATTGTTATAAGACATGGATCCATCGTCTTTCTATATGCAAATTCAGTACTTCGTAATTTCATGCAGAGCCTTCGCTTCTCCACATGGACACCTTCGATGCCTCACAACTACTTTGACTTTGTAACTTGCAGCTGATCCCAAACCCTTTTCTTTACTTGGATAAGGGACTTGCCTATTTAAGGAATGAATAGGATGGAAATAGGGATCTCATCAGGTCTGTGCTTGCCACTAGATATCATCTGAATGGACACTTTCTGGTAATAGAAACCTCATTTCAACCCCTTCTCCCGATGGGCACTACCTCCGGTGGGAAAAGATACCTATAGGACCATTCCGGCAGTTTTTCAAGCCTCCCTTCACTCCTTTGGCTCCTTTTGATGCATCTGATCAAGACAAAGCTCGAAACGTCTAGGTATCGGGTTGATCTTAATCACATTGGGATGGTATAAGGGAACAAGATGGACTCGGTTAGGTCACCCCCGAGTCCTTTTTTTAGAAGTTCAAATGGCTTCTAGTATGGATGTGTCTTGGCTTCGCCTGACTTCCAAGATCATCTCAATCCCCTCTCCCTAATGGTATGGTCGAGCAATCTCCTGCTAGTTGAGTGTGCAACCTTCCGCTTGCAGAGATCGAAGGCAGGATTATAAACTGTTTTACAAGCTTTGGGTTAGGATTGTTCTCTCGAGACCATAGTGGGAAATCCTTAACGACAACATTTTGTGTAAACATGAGCTTATGAAGCAAACGAAGTGAGGTGGAAGTGAAGCGAAGTGAAGTAGGCAATCTTTGCCACTGTTGACTTGAACCAGCGTCCAAATATGGAGCGTTGCCTTAGCGGCAAACCCAGTTTAGAAAACAAAGCCAAACAGAGGCATCCTACCTTTTGTCACCCTTACAGACCCTACATTTGTGAAATGACGGAATGATACAAGGGATCCCCCGACTAGTCAGGGAGACGGGGACTGGCAAAATGGATGGTTTGTAATCATCCCCTCCCACGGCAAGCATGACGAGGAGCACCACTTTCAGTACAAAGCAGTGGATGAGGTGCCACTCTTTCGTTTCAGTCGCGTTGACAACAAAAGGGTGTGTGGCTGTGTTCCGTCAAGCCATCGAGATGAGTGTGCCTCTTTGACAGAGTCCCCTTATCTTGCGTAGTGATTCCTGAATCTCTTGCCACCGAAGTAAGTCAAAGGAAGGTTCCGCTCCTTCATTCTTTTTTATTTATTTATTAATTGCACAAGATCTACTTCGCAACCTCACGGTTGTATTCACGAGGTTGCGCACTAGAGGTTACGGAGTCAATTGTCATATAAATTGAATCCATCAGAATTCTCGTCTTGTATAAGACTTTCGCCTCCGCTTCGTGGAATGTCACCACCATCGGCATCAGTATCTTCTGACCCGTCTTCTTTTTGAATTCTATTATGACTCTTGATAGAAGGGCAGCGAGATGAATCCTCTTGGATTCTCTCGTACCATAAACTGGGTATGAAAATGAAATTTTCAACTGTCATCTGCTACATAAACACTAAGACTTGGGACTTGGGGAAATTACAATAAAAATTACAAATAAATAAAATCTATTCACACACACACACACATTACGTGTGGTTGTCGTCTAGTACTACACTAGTGACATGTCAAACTCACAATTGGTAAACTTCTCCATCCATTAGTCCTATCGCTTTAGTTTGTGGTTTTAGTAAGATACAAGAACATGAACAGGTTGAGAATGTATTTGGAAATATACCTGTTGTGGACAAATTTTTTAAGAAATTCATCATAAACGCAAACAATTTCACAACTGTATGTAATTGCTGCATCCCTAGAAATACCAGTTTTTAAAGACGAGAACTTGGCATTGCCTTTGAAAAGAAAAATTCCCGACCACTTACTAAAAGACTTAGCAAGTGATTCTTACAATCAAACTTGTTAGTCATTCTGAACTCTGTGATCTTAACCCCCAATCATAAGGTATCCTGAATACACAAGGTACAAAGGGGACTGTTTGAAAAAATTTCAACTACTTCTTATAGGTTCTAGAGTTAGGGGAGTTACAGCGCAAGGGTGATAGGGGCTGTCTTGCTGCTTCTTGCTCACTGAAATCAATCTTCCCTTGAATCGGGCTGCTTATCTTAGAACTTGATTTGCGCTTATTTGACTGCAACGGAGAAACAATGCAATATATTAGAGCAGATCAATACATAGAACAAACGAGTCAAAGCAATTATTTTCCATTTGTCTCACCTTCGCTGATGCACTGTCGATATGTTTTCCACCAGACGCAGAATGGTTTCTTTCCTTCTGGTATAGCCTCAGTAACCTTTTGTTCTCCACATCTAGGACTTTGTTTTCTTCAAAAAGCAATTTGACCTGCATACATCATACAATACAGAGTATTCCAGGAAAAATCGAGAGAGGACAGATCAGGGAAAGAAGCAAAGGTTCAAAATTTTCTGCACTCCTTACCTCTTCTTCAGCCGTCCGAAGATTGATTCTTAGATGTTCCTTATCCTTCTCAAGCGTCTTTACCTCAGCAACTAGTGATAGAACTTTATGAGATGACGGCTTCAAGCTACCACATTCAGAAACCAGAGGTTCATATTCAGATAGGAGCAACTCTCAAAGTAGACTTTGCACAAAGGTAGATTCTAACTCACCATTTGAAAAAAAGAAGAAAAAAAGAAAGAAGAATTGCAAATAAACTCACCAGTTCCACATTTTTAGCAACCTTCCACATGACTCATTTCCTTTGTTGGCCTCCAGAAAAGCACGTGCAGACACAGCTTCATCTTTATTGATCAATGTTGCCAAAACAGAATCCAGTAGTTTCTCTTCAATGGTTGTGTCTTCAGCAGATGATTCAACCTTCAACATAAAAACTTCTATTAGTCTTCATAAAATCATATAAAAGCAGATTTGGACTGTTAACCTATTTGTCAATCGTAATCAACACGGAAGAGAAGAAACAAGATAGTGGGATAGGAAAAAGAAACTAAATCCCCGAATTTCACAAAATGACTAACATTATCTGAAATAGAAAAATATTAGAACAAAAATATGCAATATGTCAGAACTCCAAATTCATGACTGAGATGCATTCTACAGCGTCGAAAACCAATTATTTGAGTCTTTTGCGCTCATTCTAATTGATTCATTCCATCTAAGTTTCTGATTTCTCTGGGGTTTACACTAATTTTCTTGCTAATTTTTACCATCAACATCAGAAGAAAATTGGACAGAAGTAATCGGTATACTTGTTCTTCCCAGTGCTTCAAAGAAATTGGAATGTGTAAAACCCAAAAAAAACACAAGATTTATTCTAAGTTTCTGTCTGTGATTGTGTGCAAATGTATGTGATGTCTGCACAAAGCTGGAAAAACATTGAGGAATATTGAAACCAGGACTAACAACTTATTTACAGCATCTATATAAAAAATGAATCTTGTAAAAGCATACATGCCATTTCACCAAGCACAAAGAAAATTTCATGAAGCTGAATAACATTCCAGAAAAACGTAATAGCATTCCGCGAGAACATTACACAATGAAAGAAAACAAGCAATTCACTGTATTAACCACCATAATAAAATTCCAACCCATTGCCCAGTTCATTTCTTTCAATTGATCAAAACCTAATCACAGCTCAAAAATAAGAAACGGTTGAAGAAATTACCGAATGCATCTCCAATTTGTGCTTGTAGAACCCCAATTCATCACTCAACTCTCTGACTTCGTCCTCCAACTCCTGAACACGAATCTCCGCCTCCTTGGCACGCTGATCAGCCTCGTTCCCAAAATCCATCAAAGCCTCTCTGTCGTGATCGTAAAGCGAGCATTCTCTCTCCCACTTGTTGCACTGAGTCACCAGATGCGCACATTCCGACGCCAATCTTTGATTCTCCTCAACGAACTTCCTCAAAGCTTGTGCATTCATACTTGCTTCGGCCTAATATACAAAACAATCAAAATCCCAAAAAACAAATAAGTATACACACACATATATATCGATACAATTATACGAACATATGTAAAATTACGAACCTTATAGCGCTCCAGGACTTGCTGTTTCTCCTTCAGTTTCGAGAGGAGTAGTGAATACTGATTCTGAAGCCGCCGTTTCGCTTCTTCGGAGCATCGAAGCTTCAATTCGAGGGTGTGCGTCGACACAGGGAGGCCCAAGGACTGGTCGATCGATTCTTTGATATAGTCGTCAATTTCCTGCGGAAGATCCATTCTTTTTCTTCCTTCTCGATCTTAGAAAAACCTAGACTCGCCAAAACCCTAGAAATCGCAACAACAAAAAATCTGATTTTTCTTCCGCTAAGGTTTGATCGGAGGATGAGAGAGCGCGTACTGGTAATCACTCTGGGTGCAAATTGAAACCCTAGAAATGGTGAATTTGGAATTCACGGGGCGTGGAGATTTGAGATTGGGGATTTTGGGGTCTGAAATCGAGAGGAGGGGTTTATTTAGGGATTTCTTCTCTCTTTTTTGCTTTCTGTATACTTTTTGAACTTCGGTCTGGAAGAATTCAAAATGAAAGGCGCTAGCCGTTGGAGCTTCATTATAAAGTAGGGCGTCACCTGGATCTACGTGGCAAACGAAAAGGAAAATGAATGGCAAAAAATGGGAAAGGATCCTCTCCGGATCATTTTTTACCAAATTCATTTAGTTTATTTAATGGTTACAAACTGATGGCATCTTTAAAAGTTATAATAACGATAGTTATTTGATCAAATTTCAATGGTCTGGATTCTAGATTAGATGGATATAGTGAAAAGGCATTCGGAGAGGATCCATTTTCCAAGCGACTGAATTTTTTGAACAAACGATATTATGGGTTTAGCCTCACAATGTGGTTAAAATTCACATTTGACGAGAATCAAACATAAGACTCTTACTTATAAATGAAGAGCCCTCACGTATTAGTTATCATTAAATAATTTATATATTTTAATATACAATAATTATTTAAGCCTCATTTTATAAAAGAAATTATTTTATGAATACGACTTAAATTATGTTCAATTTGTATTAAACTTGGCATTCGTGTCGTGTTTCACGTGTTCGTATCGTTTTCGTGTCATACCTGATAGCTTAAAAGGTCGTGTCATGTAATACCCGTTAAAGTAAACGAGTAATATGACCCGATCTGAAATCAACCCGTTAATATTATCAGGTAATATAACCTGACTCGTTACCCATTAAGAAAAATATATTTTAAATCAATAAAATGAAAATGAAAAACATAATTTGATCCGAAAAAATGTAAAACGTAATACTAAATTAGTATATACATACTAAATTTCAGAGTTGGCCCCTTCATGAATGTTGTAAAACTTTTTATTACGAGTGATTACATTTTTCACACTTCTACAATAAAAAAGGTCGTACCTAGTGCACAAGGCTCCCGCTTTACGCAGGGTCTGGGAGAGGTGAATGTCGGCTAGCCTTACCCCCATTTATGAAGAGGCTGCTCCTAAGTCTCGAACCCAAGACCTACCGCTCATGGACGAAGGCACTTGCCATAAAATAATTATTAATTTTCACACTTCTACAATAATTATTATTAATTTTGCACTAAAATAAAAAACATTGTTCATGAGATTTGGAGGGTTTTAAAAATCTAAACGACTATGTAACTATCGTCTAAGCGTTGAGGATGCAGTTATGAACGTTTATTATGCTTTCACATCTTTCAGACTTACACATTAATGATTATAAATTTTGTTTATTTTGAACTCCCTTATAAATACTATTCATGAGAGTTTGTATGGTTTTAAAAATTCAAACGATCATATACCCATCCACAAAGTGTAGAGGATGCGACTACGAGCGTTTGCATATTTTTCATATTTTTTGCACATGTAAATTAATAATTATAATTTTTTTTAATGTGTTTGGTATTTTTAAATTGTTACAGCCCATCCCGGAATTCTTAATTCCGAGGACATGAAGTTACGGATTTGCCCCTAAACGTGACTAAGGTACGTAATTTTGACGTTCATTATATCTAAGTTCCTAAATTATAGGTAAATGGAATGTTATGTAGTTTTGGGAACTTAGGTTTTATTTTTTGTTTGTGTGGTTGGGGACTCAAGTTGGATTTTGACTTGTTTTAGGCTGGACCACACACGGGGCACTCACCCCTTCCCCGGTACACTCTCTCTCTCTCCTCCCTCACGATCTCTCACTCTCAGTCTCTCTCTTCCTCTCGAAACCGTACGGACAAAGCCACTCACCCTCAAAACATCACGGATCGACGAACTTAAGGCCACCATTGGACTCTTGAGGACACCACGAGCACGTTGATACCATTTTCAGGTAACCTTTCCTTCGGAAACCCTAGTTTTTAAAGTCCCCGTGAAGGTGCACTGTTCATGCACACCTAAATCTTTATGTTTTTGGGAATTTGAAGCTTGTAGGAAGCTTGGTGAGGTCCTAAGGAAGCTCGGAGTGCTTCGTTTGGAAGAATTGGACGTCGGGATCACCTAGTTCGAGTTTGGCCGGTTTTCTTGGATTTTTTGGAAGGTACGATTCCGTGATTTTTAGTGCTTAAAACTAGTTCAACGTGATAGTACACACTTAGGGCTTCAAGTTGGTGTAAAGTATGAGAAAAATGGACGAAAACCGAGTGAGAATAGTGAATTAGAAGTTTTTCCCAGTTTCCG